>CAUYON010156829.1:0-19637 GCA_963573935.1 Arctocebus calabarensis
AAAAATAGACTTTTATTTGCAATAAAATTCATTTTTTAAATCTTTATTTCCAAGTGGTTCAGTAGCTTTATCTGTTGTGATGGGTTGTTCAGAACTGGATCTACTACATTTGTTACAACCACTGTTTGTATGGAAACAGGAATGACTAAAGTTCTTGAGAAATGTGTGATCCTTAAAAACAGTAAAAGTTCCACACACTCCTGAAATCCCTCTCACGCAGCTTACTCCTCAGGAAAGCTTTTTCTTCCCAGGTCATGTGGAAGTAAACCCAGGCTCGGGCTGCTCCCCCCTGCACTGGTTCTGAGTGGGCAGAGGTTTGCAATATCAACCCAGATCCATCCCTAAAAAAAAAGAAAAGAAATCTCCAGACTTGATCTGCCCAGACCCATCCGAGAATTAATAAGCTCCCTCAAGCACCCAGAGAACCAAGCCTGTCATGGAAACACTGATTCCACCATAATAAGAACTGACATAAAAACCACACAAATGAACTAAACATTTCTTCCACCCAATCAGCATCTAGTGCAGCAAACAGCCTCAGGATTAAAATAAGTGGAGCTGTTTTTTCATTGTGGTCCAGCTCATTTTAGCCTCTGTTTTCACAGATCCCTTTTATGAGAGAGAAAGTGGGAGTGGGGGAGTGGAAAAGAAGATGGAGAGCGAGAGGCAGGGCAGAGAAGAGCAGAGGGGAAAGCCAGCAAACTGCCGCTGTGGTCAGACGAATTAACACTCCCGGCCTGACGGAGGCTGGAAATCGCCTGTCTGGGGAAAACAAGCTACGCGGAACTTCTGAGCGCAGTCCAGAGTGGACTCAAGTCTTTGCTTTCCAAAGACCAGGTTCTGCGCAGTAATTTTAGCAAGCATTCTTTTTCTCCCTCTCCTTTTTAAATAATCAATTTTTTCCCTGTTTCTAACTTTCAGAATTAAAAAGACTAACTACAGGAAGCATCATTATTTTTGAAAGAAAGCACACAGCGAAGCTAAAAAACAACAAAAAAATCAGATGCCAAACTAATAGAAATAGTAAAATCCTAGAGAGGAATATATTTTAATTCCCGCTTGCATCCACAAGGTTCAGTTTGTGGGTCCCACGGACCCAACGCTAATCCAGTGAATGTCATTCCTGCAGGAAATAGTTGGCGAGCGCGGCGGCCCCTGCGTCCTCGCCTTCTAGGCGAAGGGGGACAGAGGGTGCAGGCTCCAGCCGCCGTCTCAGCTTGGGGGACGCGCGTCTTGAGTGGAGGGGCGGGAGCAGCACAGCAAACAAGAGCCAGAAAGAAAGAAAGTGAGAGCGAGGGGTGGAGGGATAGTGGGGGCGCCGAGGGGGCATGAGGGACAGGGGCTGGTGACCCGGGTCTGACAGGTTAGGGGACCGCGCGCGGGCGCTTTGCGAGCCCCCGGCCGCCGCTCACCGAACTGAGTCCTGATTCTTTTCTTTGCTGTTCGAGTTTTCTTTCTCTTTAGAATCCGACTCAGGTCACTGCAGCGTCCTCAGAGGTGAGGAGAGCCAGCCCTGTCGGGGTCCACTCCCTCGCCGGCCCGGAGCACCCCTGGGGCAGCACCGGCGGGTGTTGCGGAGCTGGGGGGCGTCTAGCGGCCCAGAAGGTGCCCAAGACCCGAGGCGCCCGCGCTCCCGCTCAGAAACTTTCCCAGTGAACCGCGGGAGGCCCCACCCTGGACAGGGGGTCCCCGTAGCTCCCGGTCTCTGTCCCCTGGGGCTGGTCACTCACCCGCAGCGCGGCTGGGGCTGCAAAGCTGGCGGCCGCCACCCGCGCGGGGAGGAGGAGGGCGGGAGGGGCCGGCCGGGCCGACCGAGGGGAGGGGTGGGAGGGGCGGACACGCGCAGTGACTCCTCCTGCGCCCCCGCCCCCCGCCTCGGTTCTCTCCTCATCCCTTCTTTCCCACCACGAATCCCCCCTTAGTTCTTCTAGTATCCGATTCTCCAGTTCTTCCCTCCGGCCCTTCTTTTGTCCCCAAGTCCACAGCCCTCCAAGAGGAGCAAGAAGCTCACTCCTGCAAAAGGAGTGGCGTGTGACTGACGGCGGTGAGTATGTGAGTTTCTCCATGCAGCAGATGGCTTGGACCCTTGGCAGGTCTGATGCTACCCCTAAGACCTTGTCCTTACCTCTGAGCGAGGGGCGAAGGATGATGGAAGGACGGTGCGGGGTGCTTTCCCAGTTAATTTCTTGAGTTTGTTTTTCCTCTAGTGATGAGAACCAAAGAATTATTTCTAAGGCCAGGCGCGGTGGTTCACGCCTGTAATCCTAGCAGTCTGGGAGGCCAAGGTGGGTGGATTGCCGGAGCTCAAGAGTTCGAGACCAGACTGAGCCAGAGCTAAAGTAGCTGGGCTTTGTGGTGTTTAAAAAAAAAAAAAAAAAATTTATTTCTGACGCTCGTATCAAGTGCCTCCTCATTTCCCTCCAGGTGTGACCAGCTCTCTTTGCAGGGTAAGATGCCAGGTAAAGGTGGAATCCCATCTCCTGTAAATAGTTAACAGATGCCTCCTGTGTGCTGCCTGCAAGTGCAGAAGAGAGGGAGAAGGGGAGTTGTCCTCCCAAGCAGAGGTTGTAGGGCCTCTTCTGGTCCCTACTCCACTGTGGACAAGTCACTTGCATCTCAGCCTCCTCCTCAATGGGACTGCCTCACCAGGAGCTACTCAGAATTAAAGAAGGGGTCCCCCAAACCTTTTACCCTAGAGCAGTGGTTCTCAGCCTTCCAAATGCCGCAACCCTTTAATATAGTTCCTCATGTTGTGGTGACCACCAAACATAAAATTATTTTCGTTGCTACTTCTAAACTGTCATTTTTCTACTGTTATGAATCATAATGTAAATGTCTGATATTCAGGGTGTATTTTTATTGTTACAAACTCCACCCAAAGGGGTCGTGACCCACAGGTTGAGAACCACTACCCTGGAGGAACACCAAAACCCAGGATGAGAAATTTAAGCTGTGTCTGAACAAACTCAGAGGGAAGACAAGAGGGCATTCCAGGCCTTTGCCTCCCCATCCCTACCCTGGAGGAATAGTGGTTTGAAGGCTGGCAAGAGTGAAAGGCTTACAGGAGGTGGGAAATGTTAGAATGAGAAAGTGGAGCTGTGCATAAAGTAGAAAATAGGAAATCCATGAACGTTTTTAAACCAAGGAGTATTTTGATCCAGTGGTGTCGTATTCACTTTTGTATTTCCAGGGTCTGACTTACAGTAGGCACCCAGTAAGTCCTTGTGGATTCAAAATGGCCATTGAGAATATTGGTTTAACAGGACTGCCAGGGAAGAGGGGAATTACTGCACCCTAGGAGTTCCCTGCTAAGCTTGGGAAGGGGGAATTCTGGTTGAACATGCTCTTTCATTTGCACAGCAGTTTCTCTTTTAAATGCTCTTTCTGGCGTAGTCTCTTTTTGACCTTGGTGGTTTGCTGGAAAGGAAAAGACCACCAATGCAAGCACCAGCAGTTAAGAACTGCCCTGAGGGCGTTGAGGAAGGAAACTGTCCTTCAGAGTAGGAAGGGGAGTGCACACAGCTAGGACCTATTTAGGATACTTTTATTCTCAGATAAAATTTCTAATTGTGTTTATGCTTAAGGCATTCTAAACCAAGGGAGAAAGACACCAGGTCCTCCTCACCTCCCTGTTCCTTCCAGCTACCTTCCTAGTGATAGCCACGGGTTAAGAGAGGCAAGTGAGAGTCTAGGGAATAAGAATTCAACAGCACTGGTAACTTCTCAAAGATTCTTCCCTAGAGCCACACAGTACCGGGCCCTTAAGGCAGCCTTCTGGTTAAAAGCTGAGAGAAGGGAGCAAGAAGGACAAAGGAATGGGAAGAGGAAAAAAGAGAGAAAAAGACAGGTGACAACTCTTTGTTGTCCCTCAGCCTTGACCCCAGACTGTTGTCCCTAAGCCTTCCCCACATTGAATTCCGAATTGAATCACTGTGTTCTGTGTTCTGTGTCCAGCCCACCCTTCGCCAGTAGGCCCTCCAAAGAGGCCTGCCCATCTCAGAAAATGCTACAGCTGACTGGACTCACACAGGAAACAACACGCTTCACAAACAGTATTTATCATTGATTTGAATAGAGTTCTGAGTACACCTTTTGAATTCTGTCATCTTTGAAATAGGTAGTATGTATTTATTCGTAGGTAGCCCACTTGGTAAAAGAAATGCCTTTTGGAAAAACTTCGACACTTCTGCAAAACAAAGAGGCCCACTATTTGGTTGAAAACCATTTTATTGTTTGCAAAGGACAAGCCCTGCCCTTTCTGTGTGACTCAGTGTTGCCCCAACGATGGCCACTTTTATGAATGCAGATTTATTTCTTGTAACTCCACCACATGTTTTCAAAGGTCCCTTTCTGGCAGTGTTCCTTTGTATCAAAATCTGGCGGTAAACAGCTTAGTCTGGCCTCAATAGCTAAGCCCCCACAGCCGTTCCTCACAGCTGTGCCCTCATTTTTACTCTAGTGCCTGTTCTTTTCCTTGCTCTACAATAAGTAGACCCTCAGACCGTGTCATTCTCCTTTTTATGAACAGACTTCCCTTTTCTGGCAGCCTTTTCACAGAAACATTTAGAACTTCACGCTGTGGAATAAGAGGTCCCCAAAGTGTCCAAATATGACCTAAGTTGATTCACTTGGAATTCCTCAAAATTCACGTCAGCTGAAGCTGTAAGGATCAATTAATATAAATTCAAAGGCTGAGTCCTAAAGCTTAATAAGAACATTCCTGTCTTGCAATAGCAAATCTCCATTTGCACTACAACACTCATTCAAAATATAAGAGGTTTTTGGAAAACTATATACAAAAACATATTAAAAAAATGGAAAAATGAAAAATCACCATTTTAGGTGCATGATATATTCTGCCCTGATGTTTGATGAACACATTGTTGCTAAATGACTTTTCTGTAAGAAAACCCAAATACTCTTTAGATGGAAATTTTCAGAAATAAATAAAAAACCCACTTCTTCGCTGAGAATGCTGATTGATCTCAATGATATTCAGAGGCCAGATCACTTCAGTTCAAAATGGCCCAAGATTTGCTGTCCTTTGCCCTGAAGATGAGATAGTTTTAGGTGTGGCTTGAGCCATACTGACCACTGCTACAATTGGCCAGTCCCTTGGCCTGATGCCTAAAATGTATCCAACTGGCATTTACTCAATACCCACCACCTTGGTGACATTTTGCTAGGCACCATGGGAGCAAGCATAAGGCATGGTTCCAGAAGATAGTGTGCATGGAAATAGCTACATGTGAGAAGCTGACATTCGAATACAACAGAAGAGGTGTCCTTAAAAAATAACAAGGATGCTGTGAAAAGGGAGAATATTTTTCAGTATCTGAGCAAGATGTATGTGGATGACACTTTGTTCTTTCAGTTAACTGAACTATGACATTTCTATTCTCCGGTCCCCAACAATTTTGGCACCAGGGCCCAGTTTTGTGGAAAACAATTTTTCCACAGAAGGGGGGTAGGCGGTGGGGGGATGGTTTCAGGGGCATTACATCTCCACCTCAGATTATCAGGTCTTTGATACACAGAAGGGGCAGGCAACCTAGATCCCTACATGGGCAGTTTGGAGGAGCAGCTCCTGTGAGACTGATGCCTGCCGATGTGACAGAAGTGATGTGATGCCTGCCGATGTGCAGGGATGGGCAGCAGCTGTGAACACTGACAAGTACAGCCCTGTTCCTGACAGGCCATGACCAGACTGTACTGGTCTGTCACCCTGAGGTTGGGGACTGCAGGGCTACAGGATGTCACCACTACTCTATGTTCAGGGGAGCAGTGGAGTTGAGTTCACGTGATTAAAGCACCTGGTGAAACAAACACAAAGGTTCTAAAGGAGAGAGACTTCTGAGGCCCACACACTGCAAACAAGACAATAGCCTCTAGCATGTTGCCACCTACCAGTCCTTTTCTTCTTGACCTCTTCTTATGAAAAGTTATTCTAGGCTCAGCGCCTGTGGCTCAACAGGCTAAGGCACCAGCCACGTACACCTGAGCTGGCAGGTTCGAATCCAGCCCTGGCCCGCCAAACAACAATGCCGGCTGCAACCAAAAAATGGCCAGGCCTTGTGGCAGGCACCTGTAGTCCCAGCTACTTGGGAAGCAGAGGCAGGAGACTCGCTTGAGCCCAGGAATTGGAGGTTGCCGTGAGCTGTGATGCCACAGCACTCTATCCAGAGTGATAGCTTGAGGCTGTCTCAAAAAAAAAAAAAGAAAAGAAAAGTTATTCTAATGTTCTTGTTTTCTCCAAAGATTTGAAAGCTATAATGGGTCTGCCTGCTCTAATGCTTTGACTGCCAGTTAATTTCCTTATTTGGCACTAATTACTAAACTGCTTTAAACTTTAAGACAAAGAGGGAGCCACTTACTGACAAACTTGCTATTTATCACCAAAGTGTCTAAGGACGTGGCTCTTAGCCGAGAACAGAAGCTTCCTCTTCTGTCATAAAACAAACTATTCCCTTGTCAGTATGGCTCTGCCAGATGTTTTCTTAGCCATCATCAACCAACTATGTTGCTATCTTCATATGTTAAGAGTTATAGAGGAGTTTGGAGCCTTTTAAGTTCTGAGAGCAACTTAAGGATCAATGCTGCCTAAAACAAAATTATAAACTGCACGTTTTTTCTGTCTGAAGATTTTTACTTTAATTCAGTCATTTGGAGGGAGCTTTCGATCCAGTTCTTTTGGTGGCTTTCTTAACTAATTGAGTCCTCCTATTACTTATGGGGTTTTCTTCATACTTTTGTTTAGAAATGGTGTAGCTGACTTTTTGTTTTCTTTTAATGGCTACAGAACTTGAAAAGTAGTCAAGAAGTATCTGTTGAACTGATAGTTTTTTACCAAAAGCAGTGGAGGAAATCAGTTTTATCCATTTTGCAGAGTGAGCAGTAATACATGTAACAACTTAATGCTAGGAGGGTATACACAGATGATATGACAAGACACAAGCTATTTATCAGTTTCTCAAGCAGTGCCTGGAGGCTCTTGTCCCTTCACCTAGGACTGCTGGCTTTGTTGTAGAACACAATGGGAACGGTGCCCCCCAGAGTTGTGCCCTCCCTACCCTTTCCTACTAAAGGATCTTTTTTTTTCTTATTTCGAATTTCTTTTTTTTTTTTTTTTTTTTTTTTTTTTTGAGACAGAGCCTCAAGCTGTCGCCCTGGATAGAGTGCTATGGCATCACAGCTCACAGCAACCTCCAATTCCTGGACTCAAGTGAGTCTCCTGCCTCTGCCTCCCAAGTAGCTGGGACTACAGGCGCCCGCCACAACGCCTGGCTATTTTTGTTTGGGTTGCAGCCGTCATTGTTGGTTGGCGGGCCCGGGCTGGATTCGAACCCACCAGCTCAGGTTTACATGGCTGGCGCCTTAGCCCGCTGAACCACAGGCGCTGAGCCTTATTTCGAATTTCTTATAACAAAAATCCCAATTTTGATTAAAAACATATTTTATATGTGTATGAAATAAGATCAGGAATAAACAAAAATGTTAATAGCCAGCAATCTCTATAAAGAGAGATGTGTACTCTTATGTACTCTTCCTCATTTTCCAAATTTTCAATAATGGGTATGTAATATATAATCAGAAAAAAAGCAGGAGGCTCGGTGCCTGTAGTTCAGTGACAAGGGCGCCAGCCACATACACCAGAGATGGTGGGTTCGAATCCAGCCCAGGCCTGCCAAACAACAATAACAACTACAACCAAAAAATAGCCAGGCGTTGTGGCAGGCACCTGTAGTCCTAGCTACTTGGGAGGTTGAAGCAAGAAAATTGCTTAAGCCCAAGAGTTTGAGGTTGCTGTGAACTGTGATGCCAAGGCACTCTACCTAGGACAACAGCTTGAGACTCTGTCTCAAAAAAAAAAGAACGAAAAAAGCAGGAAATGTCATTTCAATAAGTTCTGAAAATTCCATCTTCTCCAGAAAGCAAGGCATGATTATGAAAATTCCTTTTTTTCTGGCTTTCCCTCCTATGTGGACTCCAATCCCTACTCTGTGCCCAAACTGAGAATTTTCTTTTATTTTTCTAGACAAGGGAGAATTCTTTTGAAAGGGGGGCTGCAAAAGGCCAGGGTAGTCATTGCAGGGGCTAATGAGTTGAGGGAGGAATGTTTAGTTAAGAGAGACACTTGATGTCCATAATGTTGAGGACAGGAGATCCCAAGATGACAGCAGTGCTACCAGCCCAGAGATCAAATGGGACAGTCTGGAGCATGTTTAGGGCTCTGGAAGAGACTTCTTTAGAGGATGAAGTTGGCTAAACACCCAGTTGAATGTGACCACACTGAGAGGAGAGTTACACAGCTGGAAGAAATTCAGGGATAAATTCATAATAAGCACCATAGAAATGGCAGTATGTTTTTGTTTTTAAAAAAAGTTATTAACTCCAGAGAAAACAAAGAGTTGTACAGGAAAGGAGAAGCAGTCACAGGACATTATATGACTCAGCTACCATTAGCATTTGAATACTTATCATGAAGTACATACTGAGTATTAAACTGCTCCAAATGTTGATGTAACTTGTCTGAAGAGAAAGTGTGCATGTGTGAGGGGTAGGTAAGGGGAGGTAGATGAATCAGGCAAACCCTCATCTTCCAACTGCGAAGTCAGTTAATAATGCCTAATAGGAAAAGCAAAAGTAGTATGTGCCATTTGGAAATACAGACACCAAAATGGTGAGTGAAAGTAGTTTTCTCAGGAGAGCATGATACAGGGGGAAGGTCAGAAGCCTTTTTGTTTTGCCAGTTTTGTTTTTTCTTAATAGTGTTTTAGAATATACTCAAACTAAGTTCATAACTTTGATTAAAATACAGACATTTAGTTTAAAAAAAAAAAAAAACAAACGTAGTGTCCACATAGTATCTTTTGCTTGCTATCCTGAGATAACCCCAGGGCAGGATGCACACCACAAATGACTGTGTGTGTGTACGAGCTGTGTGCTACAGTCGGCCTCACTCACAGGCTGTGGGTGCTCCAGGGTGGCGGTGCATCTGCTGCATGCCTGGCAGGCTGCTCAGTTCTGCGCACACAGCAGGCCTCAGCACACATTCGCTAGATGGGTGGCAGCACGGGTGAGACTGACACCCCATCTTTACAAAGATATGTAACTCAAGGATTTACAGAGGAGATGACTCAATGTCTGGGAGTTGCCTTAGAATATGTCAAGAGGAAAAAAGGAAAAAGATAAAACAAGATTGGCAAAATGTTCATGAGTGATGAAGACACAGGGCTTATACTAGGTTCTCTACTTCTATGCATGTTAGAAAATTCCCAGAATAAAATACAAGAAGAAAGTTTGTACAGCAAGAAGACGAGAAGGAAGGGTCAGCATCATGGCATAAATATATAAAATTCACAGTTTGGTGGTTAGAAAGGTTTGTGTAACAAACAATATGTAAGTAACAATAAAGGATCAGAGGAGAAAAAAAAAGCAAACGTGCCAGGGGCTTTAAGTTAGCCTAAGTGGCTAAAAGCTTACTGAAAGAGATGTGGGGTACTTAATGAAGATATGGGAAAGGGAAGTTGAAGGAAGTAATGGAGGTACTCAGAACTTTACTATCTTATCTTGCAAATATACAGTACCTGAAGGAGTTGAAAGCCCCAATTTAGAAGTCTCATAGTGAATGAGTAGTAGTGAATGAGCCAGGCTTAGCATTCAGAATAGCCAGGATTTGAATCCTGGCTCTAAAAAGTACTAACTATGTGACCATGGACAAGTTGCTTAGTCCCTCCAAGCCTTAGTTTTCTCTCTGTAAAATTGGGATAGTAACTACATATGAGATATGGTTGTCGGGAAGTTTAAATGAAATAATACACATCAAACCTTACCTACTCCTCACTTATGGTAAGTGGTTGAAAACAGCGATTACTTGGGGAAGTAACTCTGCCAAGAGAGCAAAGATCTTAGCAGTTAAATCAAAAAGGCACAATTTGCCAGGGATATAACTGTACCCTCTATAGCCTTGTCCCTCAGCCCAAGGAAACCTTCTAGGATAATGGTTCTCAACCTTCCTAATGCCGCAGACCTTTAATACAATTCCTGTGGGTCACGACCCACAGGTTGAGAACTGCTGTTCTAGGAGGACTGACCCCTACAAAAGCAGTCCATAGCACAGACTGCAGGTCTACGGGGCCAGACACCATGTAGGGCAATATTGGTCACAGCCAAAGCGGGATACAAATCTCAGCCTCAAAAGCAAAGAGGGAAACAATCCCAAGATTCACGCTGCGTCTAAGAGGAAAACAGGTCTATTGCTGAGAAGTGAAACTTTCCAATCCAAAGGTCTCAGTTTTTATAAAAGCAGAGGGCGAGCACACCGGGTACATGGAAGAGAACGAGGAGAAAGCAAGCCCAGGCTGGCTGTACAAGTGTCACAATTCCCCACTACACCCACATCTCACCTGGAAGACAGTGAGGGGCCATTCTGAAGGCTTTCCATCAGGAAAATGGCTATGTGGAGTTATGTTTAGAGAGATGCCTTGGCAGAAGGAGTGGAAGGACTGGAGTATAGGAAGACAAGTAGTCCAGACAGTGACAGCCAGGGCTTGATTTAAGGAGAGGTTAGTAGTGAGACACATTGCAAAGGCAGGAAGATAAAGTCAGACAAGATAACTGATGAGATGTGAGGGGCAGAGAGGGATCAAAGGTGATGCCCAGTAGTGGTGCATCGATGCCTAGTAGTGGCTTACGTTACTACTAGGTGGAAGCTTGTTGCTTCTCCTTTAGTCCTCCTTCTCAGTAAAGCATGTTCAGGTCAAAACCCTTGGGCTTCATCTTTGACTCCTCCCTCTCTCACATACACCATATTCTGTCCAATCAATATTCAGTCAGTTCACTGATGCCAAGCAGTGTGCTAGGCACAAGGGATGCAGTACCTGCCTTCATGGAGCTGTGTCAAAACAGGTAATACATAAGATAAATAAAGTATATCATAGGTTAGGTGATGGAAAGTATTAAAGAGTAAAATAAAACAAAGAAGAATAGATATGTAGAAGGGAATTAAAATTTTAGGTAAATCTGTCAGCAAAATGTATTGATTCTATCTTCAGAATAAATCCAGAAACAGATTTCATGCAACTTCCACTGCCATTACCACTGTTTCAGCCACCATGATCTCTTGTTAGACTCCCATTATTGCAACAATTGAACTGCTCACTCTCTTTTCCATCTTTGTTACCCTATAATGTATTCTCAACAGAGCAGCCAACAATTCTATTTTTCTTTTTTTTTTTGAGACAGAGTCTCACTTTCTTGCCCTGGTAGAGTGTCGTGGTATCATAACTCCCTCAATCTCTTGGGCTCAACTGATCCACTTGCCTCAGTCTCCTGAGTAGCTGGGACTTGGCCTGGCTATTTTTTTTAGAGATGGGGGTCTCACTCTTGCTCAGGCTGGTCTTGAACTCCTGAGCTCAAGTAATCCGCCCACCTCGGCTTGCCAGAGTGCTGGGATTGCAGGCATCAGCCCCAGCGCCTGGCCCAACAATTCTATTAAAACCTAAGGCAGGTGATATCGCTCCTTCATCCCTAATCCTCCAAAGCTTTCCCATTTACACTTAGACAGTCAAGGCCAAAGCCTCCCCTATTATAGTGTAGGACACAGTTATTTAATGTCTGGCCACTGTTACCTTCTGATCTCATCTCCTAGTATGAGTATCCTTACTTCTCTTGTCCGTCTCCTCCCCCCCACACACACATTGAGATAACTCAATGAGGGCATTTGTGCATTTGTTTTTTGTATTCTAGCACTTAGGATGGTGACCAGTACATAATAGGTACTCAACAAATGTTTGTTAAATAAATGAATGTAAGGTAAGAAACAGGCTGGTGAGATGGCAAAAAGACTAAAGAAAAGGGAGAAACTGGGTGAGGGAATTTAACACTGAATGAATCCCTGGAATTGCAAGCTGCCTATGGGCCATCCTGAAAGAGCTCACAAGTCAGGGTGTAGCTCAGAGGAGGTTGAGCTGAAAAGGTGAGAATAGACATTATCCAGATAGGTTCACTGAGACAAAGCAGAATAGATAGAACCTTGGGACACTCTAACATTTAAAGGAAAGACAGATAACAGGAGCCAGAGAAGAGAATGAGAAGAAATTTTCACAGGGAGAGTGAACAAATATATAGGAGAAAGGAGTAGTGGAAAAGTTAAAGGGAAGAAAGTATCTCAAAAGTGAAAGTGAGAAGAGTGTTCCACATTATATCAAACTCAGGCAAAAGCACAGAGGAAAAGCTGCTGACTTTGGCAGTGAGGTGGCCACTGGCAATGCTCAGAACAATTTTATTAGAACTGCAGACAAAGGAGCTTGCTATCCCATGGCGAAGATGGGAGGACAGTAATTATAGACTTCTACACAGTCTGTTAGTAAAAGTTGAAGAATGTGGACTAGGGGGAAGGAGAAAGACAACTATTGGAAGGAGCAATAATACTACCAGTAACGTGTTTTACTAAAATAACCGTTTTGGGGTTTTTTGAGACAGAGTCTCACTGTGTCGCCCTTGGTAGAATGCTATGGCATCACAGCTCACAGCAAACTCAAACTCTTGGGCTTAAGCAATTCTCTTGCCTCAGCTTCCCTAGTAGCTGGGACTACAGGCGCCCGCCACAATGCCTGGCTATTTTTTGTTGCAATTGCCAGTGTTGTTTAGCTGACCCAGGGTGGGTTCGAACCTGCCAGCCTCAGTATATGTGGCTGGCACCATAACCACTGTACTACAGGCACCAAGCCTACTAAAATAACCTTTATACCAAGTATCCTTCTAAGCAATTTACCATATTAATTCATCTAATCCTCATAAAAATTAACATCCCAAATTTTATAGATAAGGAAACTGAAGCACAGAAATGCTAACTAACCTAATTATAAGAATTCGAACTCAGGAGTTTGGCTTGTAAGGGTTGGAGAATCTGAGGCCCCCAAGGCCATATGTGGCACTCAGGATCCCCAAGTACAATCCCTCGACCAAATCTAAACGTCACAGAATAAATCCCTTTTTTAACCTTTTAAAAGGTTATTTGTTCTATGCCAGGTGTGGTGGCCCACGCCTGTAATCTTAGCACTTTAGGAGGCTAAGATGGGAAGATCCCTTGAGCTAAGGAGCTCAAGACCAGGCTGAGCAAGAGCAGGATCCCATCTTTACTTAAAATTGGAGAATTAGCTGGTTATTGTGGCCAACACCTGTAGTCCCAGCTACTAGGGAGGCTGATGCAGGAGGATCACTTGAGTTCAGGAGTTTGCAGGAGGATCACTTGAGTTCAGGAGTTTGAGGTTGCTGTGAGCTATGATGGCACAGCATTCTAGCCTGGGTGACAGGGAACAAAAGGACTTGTTCTATACAATTGGAATTTTGGATTCAGTTAAAAGGCCACAATCAAGGATCCAGAGGCAACATGTGGCCCCAAGGCCGCAGTTTCCCCTCCACCCCCCACACGAAACTTCTTAAAGGATGTGGTATGTTCAGTCTGTTTGTATGATGGGGAAGTAGCACCAGCAGAACAAAAAGTTGAATATCTGAAAATGAAAAAGCAAGCACTAGAAAAGGAATGGCATTAAGAGCATCAGAAACAGGTTAGCTTTAAGAGTAGTGGGGACAACTCTATCTCTGAAGCAAGGGACAGCTGTAAGGATGGGTGCATAATAATATATAAACAAACGTGGCAGCTGAGAACTACTCATAGCTGACAGGCTGTGGTTTTGATTCACTTGAGAATGAGTGGGGACAGGGCTTAAGGAGAGAAGCCATATAGCCAATGGACTAGAAATGCCAAAGAACTCTTTCAGAACCATTAAAGTTTGGTGGTTGGCTCGGCGCCTGTGGCTCAGCGGGCTAAGGCGCCAGCCACGTACACCTGAGCTGGCGGGTTCGAATCCAGCCTGGGTCTGCCAAACAACAATGACAGCTGCAACCAAAAAATAGCCGGGCGTTGTGGCGGGCGCCTGTAGTCCCAGCTACTTGGGAGGTGGAGGCAAGAGACTCGCTTGAGCCCAGAAATTGGAGGCTGCTGCGAGCTGTGATGCCACGGCACTCTATCCAGGGTGACAGCTTGAGGCTCTGTCTCAAAAAAAAAAAAAATAAATAAAGTTTGGTGGGAGCTGGAAACCCTAAGTTCATGATGGAGTAAATGAGCATGATCCTGTGATAAGTCCCTCATAGTGTCTGAGGGCCTAGGCACAGTTACAGTGAAATAGCTGGTTTGGCTGTCAGAGAACTGTCAATGGGCAGGGCATAGAAAAGAGAGAGGTGGCCAGGGACTGGAAGAATGGCACTGAACTCAGAGACTCCTCAAGTCAGGATCCAATTGCTTTGACTGCTGTGAAGACTAGGCTTAACCCTCTCTCCTGTGGCAGGCTGCTCAAGATGTAGACCAGAGGGGAGAGCTGGCCTTTTGTACTGGCACAGAAGCCAGTGATGCATTCTCACTCAGGTCAACAGAATAAAGCATTTTGGCAGGTGATTGACAACTGGCTGAAGCAGTGATTTTCAACTGGGGTGCTGCAAAAAGAAATTTTTTTTTTTATTTTTTTGAGACAGTGTTTCAGTCACCCTGGGTAGAGCGCTGTGGCATCAGCTCACAGCAACCCCAAATTCCCAGGCTCAAGTGATCCTCTTGCCTCAGCCTCCTGAGTAGCTGGAACTGCAGGCACCTGCCACAGTACTTGGCTAGTCTTCCTATTTTCAGTACAGACAGGGTCCTACTCTTGTTCAGGCTAGTCGTGAACTCCTGAGGTCAGGTAATCCAATCATCTCAGCCTCCCAGAGTGCTGGGAATTAAATTATTTACAAAAGAAGTTCAAAGCACAGTAAGTATATAAAAAAAAGGTTAAAGAAAGACTGGTCTAGAGAATAGCTTCAAGGGAGAGGGCGCTATAGGAAGAGAGGGAGGAAGGGGTCTCAGGGGCTTCCCCCCTTTTACTCATCTGGGGACTTGGATATAAGGGTAAAATGTACAAGCATCTAGAAAGCAATATATTTAGGGCCTCAGGAGTAGAGAGTGGGGTATGCTGAGAGAGAGACCCCTGAGTAGTATTAATATATTAAAATGATAAAATGTTAAGTCAGGCATGGTGGCTCATGCCTGTAAGGCCAGCACTTGGGAGGCTGAGGCAGGTGCATTATCTGAGCTTAGAGGCTCAAGACCAGCCTGAGCAAGAGCGAGACCTCACCTCTAAAATATAGCCAGTCATTGTGATGGGCATCTGTAGTCCCAGCTACTTAAGAGACTGAGGCAAGAGAATCGCTTAAACCCAAGAATTTGAGGTTGCTGTGAGCTATAATGCCATGGCATTCTACCAAAGGTGACAAAGTGACACTGTCTCAAAAAAAAAAAGTATATATATATATACACACACACACACACAAAAATGTTTATGAGATAAATCAAGAGCCTTTAAGGGCTCAGGATCCTTGCCTGAAGCATGCTATAAGTAGCTTTTCAAGGCCAAAACTCAAGAGCCTTACTAAATGATTAACCATACAATTATTCCAATTTGGGGAATTAGAAGATTATATCTAAGTCATTTGGGATTTGATACATTTTATAACCCTACCTTAATAGGTTTCCTTTACAAGTTTTCACACAGAGACTGAAAGTTTGACATAAGTACGAATTTATTGACATGAATTTCCTTTAGCTATTACTCTAACACAGAGAGGATACTGAAGAGCTGGAGATAATGATAATGAACCCACAAGATCTGAAGTTTCCAAGATTTTCTCCCTCCCTATCAGAGAGAGAGAGAGAGAGAGAGACAGAAAGAATGTGAACAAATCTTTAAAAAAGAATTCAAAGACTGCTTTCAGTTGTAGTAAGAAGTAATGACAGTTTGACAATTTAAGCACTTTTCTCCAGAAACGTATATCTATTTCATAGATACCAAATTGATTTACCATATAATTGAATTTGAAAATATACAAAATATCTGTTGTTCTTACATACTGAAATTAAAACCTAATTTTAAAAAGTGCACAGTAAAAACAGCATAAGGAAACCTACAATATCCATGGTATGTATATTGTTTTCCACTTGATAGCCAACATCCAATTCAGTATTTGACTGCCTGGTTACATATAAGTTTTAAATGCCTCGAGGCCATTTATACCACTGCCTAGTCCACTAGGTCCAACAGCACTCCAGCTTCTTGGAGGCCACCAGCACCGGGCATGGGGTCTCGGCCCTGCAGCTCTGTGCAGCAGAAGCAGCTCTGGAAAGAACAGTCTCCAACCAGCTATGTGGAAACTATCGACTCTTGTTCTTTTTAGAATTTCCCTGTGCAAAGAAAAATATGAACAATAAGAACACTAATTTAAAAAAAAAACAACTCACATAGTTTATAAAACAAGCTGCCTGAAAGCCATATTTCACTATGCAACACTTTAACTTCCAAAAGGGAGACAGCTGATAACTACTGCATCCTGCACTGTTAACTTTTTTCAGTAATCACAAAGCAGTTTGTTATTTTTCCCTCTCTACTTCTATGGACCCTGTCCTTCTAGGGACTGAAGGTAGGTGATAAAGAAAAGAAAGCTACTAGCTTGAATTTATCAAAACCTCAAATACTCATTTTGTTTTAAAGGCAAGGAAGTATAAGGTTTCATGAAGCTGGATAAAAAAAGGTTAGTTTAAACATGTTCGTTGCTTAAACACCTTTTAAAGGTCTTCATAGGTAATATTTTTGAATATGTGCCAATTAACATCCAATTGGCACTGATTATCAAAAGAAAGCTTAGATACCAGCTGAGAACAATTTAGAAGGAAGATGTCTTAACTTGGATACCCAATTCCTCAAATAGAGATTTGGACTTTCTAGTTTTGTATAACTTTTCTTTTCCCTGGAGAGACATACTTTTTAGGAATACATTCTTTTTTTTTGTTTTGAGACAGAGCCTTAAGCTGTCACCCTGGTTAGAGTGCTGTGGCATCACAGCTCATAACAACCTCCAATTCCTGGGCTCAAATGAGTCTCTTGCCTCCACCTCCCAAGTAGCTGGGACTGCAGGCGTCCACCACAACACCCGGCCATTTTTTGGTTGCAGCCGTCATTGTTTGGCGGGCCCGGGCTGGATTCAAATCCGCTAGCTCAGGTGTATGTGGCTGGCGCCTTAGCCCACTAAGCCACAGGCGCCAAGCCTAGGAATACATTCTAATTAAATTCCTATTTTGGCCAAGCATGGTGGCTTAGCATTTTGAGAAACTGGCTTAGTATTTTGAGAAGCTGGCTTAGCATTTTGAGAAGCTGATGTGGGAGGATCACTCAAGACCAGGAGTTCCAGGTCAGCCTGGGCAACATAATGAGACCCCCAACTCTACAAAAAAAAAATTCTTTTTCTAGTCGGGCATTGTGGCGGGCGCCTGTAGTCCCAGCTACTCAGAAGGCTGAGGCAAGAGAATCGCCTAAGCCCAAGAGCTGGAGGTTGCTGTGAGCTGTGCCGCCTCCGCACTCTACCCAGGGCAACAAAGTGAAACTATGTCTCTTAAAAAAAAAAAATTCTTTTTCAAAATCAGCTAGGTGTGGTGGCACATGTGTGTAGTCCCAACTACTCTGGAGGCTAAGGCAGGGGTATCATCATGCCCAGGAGTTTGAGGCTGCAGTGAGCTATGATCACGCCACAGCACTCCAGCCTGGGTGACAGAGCAACACCCGATCTCTTAAAAAAATAAATAAACAAAAAAGAAATTAAATGAAATAAATTCGTATATTTAATTCTTAGGTATAAATCCATTTTATTCATATTAAATTGGAAATACTTGCAGAATATTAACACTAAGAGCAAAATAACAGTAAATAAACGGTTGCGGATGTTTACTTGGTATCCAATGGAAAAATGTCAACTCAGCCATAAGATGATGTTATAGTGATCTAAATTAATAATGGGGGGAGGAGCAAAATATAGAGATTACAGAATGATCAAAGAAAGTTCAACAACATAAATTCCAAATTGAAGAAGGGTTTCTTATGCCGAGTGTTATTTAATGACACCTGTTTTTTGTTTTGTTTTGTTTAGAGTCAGAGCCTCAGATGTCACCCTGGGTAGAGTGCTGTGGTATCACAGCTCACAGCAATCTCCAACTCCTGGGCTCAAGCGATTCTCCTGCCTCCACCTCCCGAGTAGCTGGGACCACAGGTGTCCGCCACAACACCCAGCTATTTTTTGGTTGCAGCCGTCATTGTTGTTTGGAGGGCCAAGGCTGGATTCGACCCTACCAGCTCAGGTGTATGTGCTTGACCCAGAGGCGCCGAGCAGACACTTGTTTTAAAAATAGATTAAAAGCTCTGAGAGTGGCTCGGCGCCTGTGGCTCAACGGGTTAAGGCACCATGTACAACTGAGCTGGCGGGTTCAAATCCAGCCCGGACCCACCAAACAACAATGATGGCTACAACCAAAAAAATGGCCAGGCATTGTGGTGGGCGCCTGTAGTCCCAGCTACTTGGTAGGCAGAGGCAAGAGACTCGCTTGAGCCCAGGAGTTGGAGGTTGCTGTGAGTTGTGATGCCATAGCACTCTATCTAGGGTGACAGCTTGAGGCTCTGTCTCAAAAAAATAAATAAATAAATAAAAGCTCTGAGAGCTGGGCAGTGCCTGTGGCTCACTGGGTATGGCACTGGCCCCGTATACCTGAGGGTGGTGGGTTCAAACCTGGCCCCGGCCAAACTGCAACAACAAAAAAAATAGCTGGGCATTGGGACAGGTGCCTGTAGTCCCAGCTACTCAGGAGGCTGAGGCAAGAGATTTGTGTAAGCCCAGGAGTTGGAGGTTGCTGTGAGCTGTGACATCACTGCACTCTACCAAGGGCTACAAGTGAGACTCTATCTCTTGAAAAAAAAAAAAAAAAAAAAAAAAAAACAACTCTGAGAGGATTTAAAAATTCCAGAACTTCTGTGAGTAGCTACAATCCATTACTGTTAGGATGATGTGCTGTACTCAACTTTGCTGTACTCAACATTTACCCTTCTCAATTCAAAACCAAAAAATTTCTCCAGCTCTGGAGACTGAGAAGTATTCCTAGAATCATTGCTACTTCTTTTCCTTGTTAGGTTAAAACAGGCTTTCTCATAACAACACTAAAATAAATTATACATACCATGAGAAAAACCCAAACATGACCTCTTCAGGTATGTGTTTTCTACCATTACTAGGAACATGTGTGAATTGGATAGTGCTCTGCTGGGATATCACAGAATCAGAAGGTTAAGGGAGGCATCCTCCAAGAGGGCCAACTTCTCACCCCTACCTCCAAGCTCAAGTTTCCTGAAACACAAGTTACTGGAGAACCATAATCAAAGCTATGTTGGCTAGTTAGAGTTATCACAGAGATGGGCCAGAAAAGCATCACAGACATACTCCAAAGCAAGCAAGAGGTTAATGAATATCATGAAACTATGCTGACAAAATTATATAATGCAGATTCTAATGCATTAATATATTTTCCAAGGAGACCCCTCCCCCCCACATGAGCAGAAGGCTGCCTTACACTACCACTAGCAGATGCTAAAATAAAGTCTTGGTGAACATATTCTTCTTAGCAAAGTATCTCAAGAATGGAAGAAAAAGTACCCAATGTACTCAGCCCTAATATGAAGCTAATTTATAGCTTTCATATGAAGGCTAAAACCCAATTATAGCACAGGAATACA
>CAUYON010156830.1:0-21287 GCA_963573935.1 Arctocebus calabarensis
TCCCTAGTAGCTGGGACTACAGGCGCCCGCCACAGCGCCCGGCTATTTTTTTGTTTTGCAGTTCAGCCGAGGCTGGGCTTGAACCCGCCACCTTCGGTATATGGGGCCGGCGCCCTACTCGCTGAGCCACAGGAGCCGCCCTATATAGGTATTTCTTATAACTCTCACTCCTCCTAGCCATAGGCTATATGGGCTGCAACATCTTGACTTTTTGTTTTCCTTCATCCTCTCATCTCCACCAGTCCCTGGGAGAGACCTTAGGGTACAGTTTGGTCCCCAACAGTCCTCACACTGTTGAGATGCTGCCTGTAGAGCATAGCCCTCCAGGTGTGGAAAGGTTGGAGATAACTGGTATAAAAAAGCCTGGAAGAGCATCCCAGGGAATTCTCTTTGGCCTGTTTCCTCTTCAGGGGGCTGCAGACCCCCGTGCTCTTGCATGTTACCCTGCAGGGGTCCCCTGGATAGTGAGAGCAAGGAGCTTCCTCATGGGCACTTGTTCTTACCAAGGAAGCTGGTGTTGTACTCACCTAAGTGGCTCCAGATCAAAGACAAATGTTCCAGTCAGGTGCTGGGGCTCATACCTGTAATCCCAGCCCCTTGGGATCTCAGCCAGGAGGATCTCACGGGCCTGGAAGTTTGAGTCCAGCTTGGACAACATAGCAAAATGCCATCTCAAAACAATGACTAGTCAGGGTGCCGGGGCTTATGACTGTAATCCTAGCACTTTGGGAGGCCGAAGCAGGAGAATTGTTTAAGGTCAGGAGTTCTTCGTTTGTTGATTTTTAAGACATTTTTATCCAAATGGTGCAAAAGCTATCTATGTAACCACAATGTTTGTATCCTTGTAATATTCTGAAATAAAAAAATAAAATGAAAAATAAGGTCAGGAGTTCCAGACCAGCATGTGCCGATAGTCTCAGCTACTTGGAAGGCTGAAGCAGGAGGAGCGTTTGAGCCCAGAAGTGTGAGGTTTCTGTGAGCTATGATTGTGCAACTGTACTCAGCTTGGGTGACAGATCAAGACTCAATCTCTAAAAAAAGAGAAAAACAAACAAAGGGAGGCCGAGGTGGGCGGATAGCTTGAGCTCTCGGGTTGGAGACCAGCCTGAGCAAAAAATGAGACCCTGTCTCTACTAAAAACCAGAAAAACTGAGGCAAGAGGATCGCTTGAGCCCAAGAAAGAAAAAAGAAAAAAACAAACATAAAATTTTACTACAGACTAGAGCAGTATTTTCCCAAAATGTTTCTAACAGTTATACACAGTAATGAATTTGTCACATTCCTAACATCTGCATACATGTATACAGAGGTGCCCTTAAGAAAGGAAAAAATTGTTATTAAAATCATAATACTCAATATATACCAGTAATAAAAGATGAATACAAGTCACATTTGAGGACCTCTCATAATTGCAGAAGTCAAATGTGACTTGAGTATTACAATTTTAATCCAGTTTTTTCCTTTCTTAAAATATGTATACATTTTTTTGGCATCCTCTGTATAACAAGTCACACATACTACCTAACTCTATCATATGTGATGCAGTCTATTTTCTGTTCTTTTTCATTAAAAAAAAAAAAAAAAGAGAGACCCTGGGCGGCGCCTGTGGCTCAATGAGTAGGGTGCTGGCCCCATATACTGAGGGTGGTGGGTTCAAACCCAGCCCCAGCCAAACTGCAACAGCAACAACAAAAAAATAGCCAGGCTTTGTGGCAGGCGCCTGCAGTCCCAGCTACTTGGGAGGTTGAGGCAAAGAGAATCGCCTAAGCCCAAGATCTGGAGGTTGCTGTGAGCTGTGATGTCACAGTACTCTACCAAGGGTGACAAAGTGAGACTCTGTCTCAAAAAAAAAAAAAAAAAAGAGATCCTGTTTATAATTCACCAAATTCATCTTAAGTGGGTTGCAACCTGGGTTTAAACTTGGTTGATCATGGTCAGCCTCAATGGCAAAACCTTTCCCCAATTTAGCATAGTCCTGGTAACATGTTGAGTGTCATCTCAAAAGTCAGTTACATCGGTAGAGCACTGTGTCCCATGTGCTCGGCTCACATTAACTCCAAGGTGACAGCTCAGATCAGACTCTCCTGCTACTCTTTCCTTGATCATGAGCACAGTTGTTTTTAGTTTTTTCCCAGCCTAAGACAAGATTAGAGACATCAGCCTGCAGCATCTACAACCTGAATACCACCTTCAGATGTCATTGAAAATGCTGGCTCCTGAATAGGACGGGGGGGTTGGGCGGAGCTTACCTTGTAAGATGCCTTCTGAAAGCTGAGAAAAAGCCCCCCATATCCATATCTCTATATATGTGTGCACATACACTTGTGCACATTTGTACATAGATGTATATAGTTCTTTTGAGGGTGAGAAACTGTTCCATTCCCTGCCTGTCCTCTAATACTTCCTTTTCAGGTACAATTCCTGAAACCCATGATTGAGCTGTGCAGTGCTGCCATGACTCTTGTGTGAGGCTGGGGACACTCTGAGTCAGTGGCCTACACCCTCTCCTGTCTGCTCAGCAGTCTGCCTGACTCTCGCAGCCTGCACCCTGGGAGACGACTTCATGCTAGTGTGGCTTCCCCAGGAAGCCTCCACAAACGGATGGATATTTGGCTCTACCAAGTATCCATCACCTGCTTTGAGTTTGTCCGAGTAGGAGAGGGGAACACATACTGTGGTTTAAACTTAGCTGAGAACAAGCAATCTAAGGAGGTCAAGTCCTGGGCAGGGAGACAGATGTTGCTATACTCTTATTTCCAAATAAAACCCCTTCTCCAGAAAAGGGGCTTTGGTAGATCTTTCTCCTTTGAAAGCAGTTTCAAGGGAAGCCCTGTTGTAAGAAACTAGTTTAAGATAAACAAAAGTACGAAATGAAGTAGACCCCAAGATCTACTAACAGAAGAGTACCAGCAGTGGTCCAGGAGAAAAGCACCGTAAGATTTCAATATCTGCAAAGACTGGACTGACCAGAACTGAAGGCAAGGCATGGCGCTAAGTCAGCAGGCACTGAGAGGCAGGAAGCAGATGGTTTGGCCAGCTTCCTCCTTTACTTTTGGTTGTTGGTGGCTGCCTGTATGATAAAGGTCTAAAATAAAACACTATGCATGATGGAACCCTGGATAAGGCTTGGAAATTCCACAGATTTAAGTGTTCTGCACTTGTGGCAATTAAGTCCCTTTTAACGTAAGACTAAGTCATTACTCATTTCATTTGTGTTGAGGACCAGCCCGGGGCTACAAGGTGAGTTCTTTCCCAGTAACTGGTGGAGACGAGAGGATGAGAGAAATTGAAAACTCAAGACACAAAGAGAAACTTTCTTAAAGAGCTGGTTCTGGGTGTCTGTCTATCTCCAAAACGTGAGGACCCCTGGAAGCCCATTGCTCCAATTACATTAAGTGGGCGGAGGGTGAACCCTTATCACGTGGTTCTTGTTGGGCTCGCATTTTTTTTTTTTTTTTTTGAGACAGAGTTTCAGTATGTTGCCCTTGGTAGGGTCATGTGGCATCACAGCTCACAGCAACCTCAAACTCTTGGGCTCAAGTGATTCTCTTGCCTCAACCTCCCTTGTAGCCGGGACTACAGGCATTTGCCACAACGCCCAGCTATTTTTGTTTAGCAGGTTTTGTGGGGGGGGGTTCAAATCCACCAGCCCTGGTGCATGTGGCCGGTGCTCTAACCACTGAGTTATGGGTACCAGCCTGGGCTCTCACTTTCCAACCAAACTGATTTTTTTTTTTTTTGCAGCTTTGGCCCGACCAGGCTTGAACCCACCACCCCCAATATATGGGGCTGGCGCCCTACTCCTTTAAGCCACAGGCGCCACCCAGTCTAAGTTATTTTTGATCCTAACACAAAGAAAGCCTGCGACAGGAACACAGTTCAGGTGCAGGACTTCAAGGCTGATGCCAATTAGACCACAAATACAATACAAACCCCAAGGTGAGCAATTAAGCCCTGGGAAGCCTTGTGAGTAGTCAGTCTGACACCCTGCCATTCTGAGATACGGGAGAGGCACTTTCTCTTCATTGCCCAACATTCCCTCTCCTCCAGAGATCAAAGCGCCTGTGCAGTTTCCAGCACATTTTGCCTTCTCTTGAAAATCTTCCCAATTATTCCCTCTGAGAGAGCAATCATACCTCCTTGAGCCTGGTCTTTCAGTGCTCAAAGACCCTGGAGTCCAGTCCAGCTGGGAGAGCCGTGAAGCTCTGACAAGACAGACAGTCTGCTTGAAAACTCCTGGCTTTCAGGCTGTTGCACTTTGCAAACGGATTTTGGATTTCTCAGTCTGAATGTGTACTTTTTTTTTTTTTTTTTTTTAGACAGAGCCTCAAGCTGTCACCCTGGATAGAGTGCTGTAGCATCACAGCTCACAGCAACCTCCAATTCCTGAGCTCAAGCGAGTCTCTTGCCTCAGCCTCCCAAGTAGCTGGGACCACAGGCGCCCGCCACAACGCCCAGCCATTTTTAGGTTGCAGACACCATTGTTGTTTGGCAGGCCCGGGCTGGATTCGAACCCGCCAGCTTAGGTGTACATGGCTGGCGCCTTAGCCTGTTGAGCCACAGGCGCTGAGCCATGTACATACTTTTTGCTGATCCACTTTTCTACTTTGTTTCCTTTGCCCATCACCTGCAGTCATTTTCTTAATTCCTAACTTGCAGTAATCAAGAATTTCAAACTAGGCTCGGCGCCTGTGGCTCAACAGGCCAGGGCGCCAGCCACGTACACCTGAGCTGGTGGGTTCGAATCCAGCCCGGGCCCGCCAAACAATGACGGCTGCAACCAAAAAATGGCCGGGTGTTGTGACGGGTGCCTTTGGTCCCAGCTACTTGGGAGGCGGAGGCAAGAGACTCACTTGAGCCCAGGAATTGGAGGTTGCTGTGAGCTAGATGCCACAGCACTCTACCCAGGGTGACAGCTTGAGCCTCTGTCTCAAAAAAAAAGAATTTCAAACTAGGCCTGGCACGGTGGCTCACACCTGTAATCCTAGTTAGCACTCTGGGAGGCCAAGGCAGGTGGCTGGCCTGAGCTCACCAGTTCCAGAACAGGTTGAGCAAGAGCGAGCCCCTGTCTCTAAAAATAGCCAGGCATTATGGCAGGTGCCTGTAGTCCCAGTTACTTGGGAGGCTGAGGTAAGAGGATCATTTGAGCCCAAGAGTTGAGATTGCTGTGAGTTATGCCACGAGACAAAGTGAGACTTTTTTTTTTTTGAGACAAGGTCTTACTATGTCACCCTCAGGAGAGTGCCCTGGCGTCACAGCTGACAGCAACCTCAAACTCTTGGGCTTAAGCCATTCTCTTGCCTCAGGCTCCCAAGTAGCTGGGACTACGGGCACCCACCACAATGCCCGGCTATTTTTTTGTTGCAATTGTCATTATTGTTTAGCAGGTCCTGGCTAGGTTCGAACCTACCAGCCCCGGTGTATGTGGCCAGTGCCCTAACCACTGAGCCAAACTGAGACTCTTGTCTCAAAAAAAGAAAAGCTGGATCTCATGGGGACTCGGTTTAGAATAGTGTAGGTGAAGCCAGATCAGCAAGAGCATTAGAGATGGTGTTTCTGAAACATGAGACTTGGGCTATATAACCAGTCACTGGAAAACTTAACTGAAAACTTCATCCTCAAGCCTGAAAATTTTTATTTATTTTTTTTGAGATAGAGTTTTATTATGTTGCCCTCAGTAGAGTGCCATGGCAACACAGTTCACAGCAACCTCAAACTCTTGGGCTTAAGTAATTCTCTTGCCTCAGCCTTCCAGTAGCTGGGACTACAGACACCCACCACAACACCCGACTATTTTTTGTTGCAATTGTCATTGTTGTTTAGCTGGCCCGGGCTGGGTCTGAACCCACCAGCCTCTATTTATGTGGCTGGCTCTGTAACCACTGTGCTACACGTGCCTAGCCAAAATTTTTCTTACAAGATAAAAATATGAGCAGGGAGGAGGGGAGGATTCCCAGGATAATTAGTATTAAATAGTCCTTCATGAGTAGCCAGCTATGTGGAATAGTGATTGATGGGGGACCCAGTGTGTGGACTATTTATATCTTTGAGAGCAGAAATTTTGTTTATTCATTGGAGGCAACTCAAACTTGGGAAATAACACAACAGTTTTTAGATTCATGTTTTATTTACAAGTAAATGAAGACTGTCCCCTGTAAACTCTAATTTAAGGAGAACATAAAGAACAGTAGTTGCTGGCTCCACAGGGACGTGTGAAAGGAGTCCATGCCACCGCTTCTTTAAACAATGATTTTGTTATTTAAAAAACAAAAAAACCACATGATTCTTCATGTTACATATGTGAAAGGATTAAACATAAAGATGACTTTTCAAAATTCTACAGTCTCTGGACCAATGTGTGAGGTGACCAGGATGTGATTTCATTCAGGGACAGCCCCTGCTCGTTAAGGGCAACAGCCTCTGAGCACAGGACTTAATACTCATCAAGAGTGTCTGCTCGAGGAATGGAAAGGCCTCGGTCCTTCAGAGCCTGAACTTTCAGCTTCTCTGCTTCCAACTTGGTTTGCTGTTCCACCCTTTGCTCTTCTAGGATTTCTTCAATAGACACTTGCTGCAGGGGTGTGTCACTCTCCTTTTCCAAGTCCTGCAAAAGAAGCAGGTTTGAAAAAAAACTGGATTTGAAGATAAAGAAAAGAAACCATGGCTCAGTGCCTACAGCTCAGTGTTTAGGGCACCAGCCACATACACTGGCGCTGGTGGGTTTGAATCCAGCCCAGCCCTCCAAACAACGACCAACTACAACCAAAAAATAGCCAGGTGTTCTGGCAGGCGCCTGTAGTCCCAGACACTTGGAAGGCTGAGACAAGAGAATCATTTAAGCCCAAGAGTTTGAGGTTGCTGTGAGCTGTGACGCCATGGCACTCTATCCAGGGAGACATAGTAAGACTCTTGTCTGAAAAAAATAGAAAACATCACATATATAGGCAAATGGATTTCTCTATCAGGCTTGGATTATTTTTCATAACTGTGATAGTACTGAAATACCCTTCTTCTATGGACACGTAAGTTTTTCAAAGAAACAGTTGGCAACACTATTACAGAGTATTTCCTTACATTTTCCAAAATCCTATTAATTATAATTAACTTTGTATTAGTCAATGATTAACTTTTCGTTAAAAAAAATTACTAAAGTTGCTTATAGACACTTATGTCCCCAACTAAAGAGAATCCAAGAGTGAAGTTATTGAAGCAAAATGGGTTTAAGTTTTTAAAAAAATCTTTTAGAGATAGGGTCTTGCGATTTTGCCCAGGCTTGGCCTCAAACTCTGGGGTTTAAGGGATTCTCTTGCCTCAGTCTCCTGAGTAGCTAGGACTATAGGTGTGTACCACTACACCTGGCTTAGAAGTTTCTACATTAAAACACAAGGTTCTTTTCCCCTCTATAGCAGCAAGCTTTCTAGAGAAAACTTCAGCAGACCAGCTAGGTTACTAAATTAGTTTGGTCTCAATATAGTAATTAAAAAATTACTTCTTTTTCCTTATTTCAAAAATACATGGTCATCGTAGGAAAGTTACACAAACAATGAAAATTACCGTAACTCCAGTATGGAGATTAACATTTTGGTGAATATCTCTATAGTTCTTCTAGGTTATAATGACTAAAAATACCATAACACAATTCCTTTTTTTTTTCTGAGACAGAGTTTCACATTGTTGCTCTCAGTAGAGGGCTGTGGTGTCATAGCTCACAGCAACCTCAAACTCTTGGGCTCAAGTGATTCTCTTGCCTCAGCCTCCCAAGTAGCTGGAACTATAGGGACCCACCACAACATTTGGCTAGTTTTAGAGACTGGGTCTCACTTTTGCTCAGGTTCATCTTGAACCCGTGAGCTCAGGTAATCCACTTGCTTTGGCCTCCCAGAGTGCTAGGATTATAGGTGTGAGCCACTTGATGCTAATTTTTTTTTCACTTAATATGGTATAATTTTTTTTTTTTTTTTTTGAGACAGAGCCTCAAGCTGTCACCGTGGATAGAGTGCCATGGCATCACAGCTCACAGCAACCTCCAATTCCTGGGCTGAAGCGAGTCTCCTGCCTCCGCCTCCCAAGTAGCTGGGACTACAGGCGCCCACCACAACGTCCAGCCATTTTTTTTTTTTTTGGTTGCAGCCGTCGTTGTTTGGCGGGCCTGGGCTGGATTTGAACCCGCCAGCTCAGGTGTATATGGCTGGTACCTTAGCCCATTGAGCCACTGGTGTCAAGCCTTGTATAATATGTTTAATATTTTTATTTTCGAACACTTTATAAACATTTGATTATAGGGTGGTGCCTGTGGCTCAGTGAGTAGGCCTCCGGCCCCATATACCAAAGGTGGTGGGTTCAAACTTGTCCTCGGCCAAACTGCAACAAAAAATAGCTGGTGTTGTGGTGGGTGCCTGTAGTCCCAGTTACTTGGGAGGCTGAGGCAAGAGAATTGCCTAAGCCCAGGAGTTGGAGATTGCTATGAGCTGTGTGACACCACAGCACTCTACCAAGGGCGATAAAGTGAGACTGTTTCTATAAAAAAACAAACAAACTAAAAAAAATTTGATTATCAATTTTTTTTTTTTTTTTTTGAGACAGAGCCTTACCTCTGGATAGAGTGCTGTGGCATCACAGCAACCTCCGATTCCTGGGCTCAAGCAAGTCTCCTGCCTCCGCCTCCCAAGTAGCTTGAGACTACAGGCCCCCGCTACAACGCCCAGCCATTTTTTGGTTGCAGCCATCATTGTTTGGTGGGCCTGGGCTGGATTCAAACCCGCCAGCTCAGGTGTACATGGCTGGCGCCTTAGCCCGTTGAGCCACAGGTGCCGAGCCTTTTTTTTGAGACAGAGTCTCATTATGTTGCCCTCAGTAGAGTGCCATGGGGTCACAGTTCATAGCAACCTTAAAATCTTAGGCTTAAGTGATTCTCTTGCCTCAGCCTCCTGAGTAGCTGGGACTACAGGTGCCCGCCACAATGCCTGGCTATTTTTGGGTTGTAGTTGTCATTGTTGTTTAGCAGGCCCGGGCTGGGCTCCAACCCACCAGCCTCGGTGCACGTGGCTGATGCCCTACTCACTGAGTTACGGGCACTGAGCCTTGATTATCAATTTCATAATGCAGAAGAACCTTACTGAAAAAGTACCTCAATATCCAGATTCAGTTCATTTTCTTTGAAATGAAGCTACAGGAATTACTCTGTGTTTTTGTACCATGAAGAGCCTATACAAAGTACCCCTCTTTCTTATCATCCCCTGTGACTTTCAGTTATGGGAAAGTACTGGGAAGGTACTGACACATATACAGATGTTCTAGCATGGATATTAATTGTCACATACTGGGCGGCACCTGTGGCTCAGTGAGTAGGACGCCGGCCCCGCCACTGAGGGTGGCGGGTTCAAACCCAACCCCAGCTGAACTGCAACAAAAAAATAGCTGGGCATTGTGGCGGACGCTGTAGTCCCAGCTACTCGGGAGGCTGAGGCAGGAGAATCGCCTAAGCCCAGGAGTTGGAGGTTGCTGTGAGCTGTGTGATGCCACGGCACTCTATGGAGGGCAATAAAGTGAGACTCTGTCTCTATAAAAAAAAAAAAATAATAATAATTGTCACATACTGCCAGTGTCAGAACCCATAAGCAATGGCATTAGCCAATAGGAGGACTTTCACCAGAGAACTGAGAATTAAAGTCATAGGTCAAAAGTTAATAGCATCAAAAAAAAAAAAAAAAAAAAAAAAAAAGTTAGTAGCATCTGGGGCGGCGCCTGTGGCTCAAAGGAGTAGGGCGCCAGCCCCATATACCAGAGGTGGTGGGTTCAAACCCAGCCCTGGCCAAGAACTGCAAAAAAAAAAATTAATAAATAAAATAAAAGGCCATAGCATCTGCAAGATATGCAGTATCACTGAATACCTGCCCTCACAACCCACGGGGAGCAGCTGGAGAGAAAACAGTACTCTTGGCTTGGGATACTGCCCCTTGGGCTTTTCTACATGTAATTCATTGAGCTATTTGGGTGATTATGATGCTGCTAATTCCAAATAACAGGTCTTATTACTTAAGGCTGTGTGCATCATTGTCCTTGAGGCAGATCCAAGAACTTCTTAAGCAATGTAATGTTTATAGTATCTGGGTTTTAGTTTTCTTGGGGTTGGCACATTGATTCATATAACCATGTTAGCATTCCTGACCTATGTTTCTGCAGTGGTACTACCGTAAAACTTCTGCAGGATTTAAACTATAACATTATTAAAAAAACAGTACTTTTTCTCACAAAACGGACCCCAGGAAAGTTTTCAAGAACAAATATTCACTTTTTCATTTTTTGAGACAGAGTCTCACTTTGTTGCCCTTGGTAGAGTGTTGTGGTGTCACAGCTCACAACAACTGCGATTTTCTTGCCTCAGCCTCCCAAGTAGCTAGGACTACAGGCGCCTGCCATAATGTTTGGCTATTTTTAGGAAGGGGTCTTGCTCTTGCTCAGGCTGGTCTGGAACCTGTGGTCTCAGGTGATCCACCCACCTTGGCCAAATGCTCACTTCTTTCTCTGCACATATATATACATCTATATTAGATGCACCTTTGTGCCAGTGTAACTGGTACAAAGAGCTTGTCTACTGTGTTTACTACTATAAAACTGAAGCAGAGTATGTATATTTTAACTTTAGTCCTTTTCCCTGTTATGTTGCCTCTTTAAAAATTAAATTCAGGGCGGCACCTGTGGCTCAGTGAGTAGGGCGCCGGCCCCATATACCGGAGGTGGCGGGTTCAAACCTGGCCCCAGCCAGAAACTGGGGGAAAAAAAAAAGTCACCTCTTAAAAAAAAAAAAAAAATTAAATTCAGGGCGGCACCTGTGGCTCAAAAGAGTAGGGTGCCAGCCCCATATACTGCAGGCGGCGGGTTAAAACCCGGACCCAGCCAAAAACTGAAAAAAAAAAAAAAAAAAAAATTAAATTCAGAAAAGTATTAAAACAAAAATCCACAATCCATCATGAAGACTTTACAGTCATTTACTTACTATCTACACTTAGATACTAGGTGCTTTATTCCAACCTTTGCATAGTACAAGGAGATGGAGATTTTTTTTTTTTTGGAGACAGAGTTTCACTTTGTTGTCCTTGGTAGAGTGCTCTGGCATCTTAGCTCACAGCAACCTCCAACTCTTGGGCTCAAGTGATTCTCTTGCCTCAGCCTCCAGAGTAGCTGGGACTACAGGTACCTGCCACAACACCTGGCTATTTTTTTGTTTGTTTGTTTTGTTTTTTGAGACAGAGTTTCACTTTGTTGTCTTTGGTAGACTGCTGTGGCATCATAGCTCATAGCAACCTCCAACTCTTGGGCTCAAGTGATTCTCTTGCCTCAGCCTCCCGAGTAGCAGGGACTACAGGTGCCTGCCACAACACCTAGCTATTTTTTTTTTGTTGTTTTCTGAGACTGAATTTCACTTTGTGGTCTTTGGTATATTGCCTAGAAAGAAAAAAGGGTAATAGAAATCTTTCCCCTTTAAAAATGTGGTCATCATTAGCTGGGTGCAGTGGTTCACATCTATAATCCTAACACTCTTAGAGGCCAAGGTGGGTGGATCACTTGAGCTCAGGAGTTTGAGGTAAGCCTTAGCAAGAACAAGACCCTGTCTCTACTAAAAATAGAAAAATTAGCTAGGCGCCTGTAGTTCCAGTTACTCTGGAGGTTGAGGCAAAAGGACTTATGGAGCCCAGGAGTTTGAGGTTGCTGTGAGCTATGATGTCACAGCACTCTACCAAGTAGAGCACTCTACCAAGCAAGACTCTGTCTCAAAATTAAAAAAGAGTCATCAGGTTGTACTGTGTATGCCATGTGTCCTTCCCTCAAATACTGTGAATTAACCTGTGTCATGAAAACCGAAAACCTACTTGTAACCACTTGTTTAAATAATAGTGAAATATTCCAACATATACGAATTATATTTTTTTCCAACGTATAGGTTTTTCAGTTTTCTGCTACAAACACATTTATGTCGGATAGTATTTTTAATGACATCAGGTTACCAAAGATATTTTGCTGCCAGTGGAATCAAAAATCTTTAAAATGCCAAAGGCACTGAAACAAAGTTAAGTATTTACTGTAGCTTCCCATTTATAAGTGCAGCATTCCTAAGCTAATTTGGTGGTTGCCTGTGAAAAGCTGGGTGAAATGAGGAAAATATTATTTTTCCCTCTTCAAAATACAAAAACAGAAACCTAACTAGCATGAATATCAAGAGCCGTAGCAGCTTAACAGTTTTCACTTACTATTTCTCCTAGTAGGACCACATTTTCTCCTCTGACCACAAAAATTCCTCGAGGAATATCACCGTATTTTTTGCCCACATGAATACGCTCCACAGTCTGATGTAGCACTAAGTTAGCTATAAGTGTATAGGGAAGAAACAAAGATATTTAGTTCAAATTACTGAGTAAGGTCTATAACTCAGTTAACCACTTATTTTGAGTAGAAAAGATTTAGCAAAACATGATTTCTAAACTTTCTAATTCTGGGAAAAGAAAAAATTTCAAATAATTTTCTCGTATTTCAGTTAAGTAAGACATACCACTGAGGAGACTTTTAAACAACTAAATTGAGAAAATATTTGGGATTATGTTACGCTAATACGTGAATAATGGCAGGAATAAGTTAAAGTAAATTTCTTTATCAATTAATTGCTAATATCAACATGGCCACAAGAAAATGTAAATCAATAGGAAACCAAAAAACTTGAGCCTAAACAACTGCACATATTAAAATTTTGGGTTTTGGAAGGAAGAGTTTTTCTTTGCTTTGTGGGTATGTATATGTGATGATTTAACTGAAGTTTTAACTTTGTTTCAGTACTTAGGATTTATTTAACCCAATAAAGGTTTTCATGGATTAGGAAAGAGCAAAAATCTATTTTCCACCTGGTCAGATAACCACACATGATAATCTGAGTGTAAAATCAATATTCGCTACTTTCCTCTCAAAGTACTCTGATGAATTTGACTTAAGATTTAGAATTCCAATTGGTTAAGAAAAATTATTTTTCTTCTCTAACTAGTATTAGTTGTCCTATTTTTGAAGTAAAACAGAAATATGTTTATATCTTCTATAATTCTTGTATTTTAGTCATGTTTTTTTCTCAATCCCAAAGCCAATTACTTAGCAGATATCCAACAAATGTTGACAGGAACTTAGAAGTTCCTTTGAAACAGAAGGTAATATAAAGGGAGGCTGAGGTGGCAGCATTGCTGGAGGTCAGGAGTCCAAGATCAGCTTGAGCGAGACCAAGACTCCATCTCTACTAAAAACAGAAAAACTTAGCAGGCTGTAGGGGTGTGTGCCTGGAGGCTGAGGCAGAAGGAATGTTTGAGGGTGCACTGAGCTATGAGACCACCACTGCCCTCTAACTTGGGCAACAGAGCGAAACTCTGTCTCAAGAGAACCAAAAAGCTAAAGAAACGAAAAGTAACATAGATCTCTTACTTTGGAAAAATGCAGGAAAAAAAAAAAAAAAGAATTCTGAGTCTAATATATCCTTTTTTTCTTAGAAAAGACAGAGTCTCACTTTATCGCCCTCAGTAAAGTGCTGTTGTAGCGTCACACAGCTCACAGCAACCTCCAACTCCTGGGTTTAGGCAATTCTCTTGCCTCAGCCTCCTGAGTAGCTGGGACTACAGGAGCCCGCCACAACACTCGGCTATTTTTCCGTTTTGCAGTTTGGCCGAGGCTGGGTTTGAACCTGCCCCATCGAGTATATGGGGCTGGCGCCCTTCTCAATGAGCCACAGGCATGGCCCTGAGTCTGATATATCCTTATATGTAAAATACTTAGCTTAATTTTAGGGTCCCTAAAAAGCTGCAGGAAACACATTCTCCCTTGTTTTCACTGGATAAGAAGGGATTATCTTCAGCACAGGAATGTTTTGAAAAGTAGTCACAACCAAGCCAATGTGCAAATGAGCAGCCTTTTCAGTTTATTTCTGTCATTTGGCTCCCTCTAATGGGAGAAATAGAAAGCTTTTGAACGACCTAAATTATAATGCAGAAAACAATTGAGGTAATCCCTCAAAACAGTTCCATTATGCCAAAATGTGAAAAAATTGCAGATAAATTTCAACATGAAATAAAACAAAATATGCATTGGGCAGCTCTTATCATCCAGAGTATAAGAGAATACAAGAGAAGGAGAAGTCTATAATTAATACATACCAAATTGATCAATGCTTCTTAAAAACCCTATAAGTGTTCTTCCATCTCGAAGCAGAACCAAGTGTTTTTCTGAGAAGAGGAAAAAAAGAGCCTTAAAATTAAAACTGTCAGCTTCAGTGAGTTTTCAGGATAATAGTAAAGTTAATAGCAGTTTAAGCTGTACTACTTCCCTGTCAAGGTATTTAAGGTGGAGCTCATCGGAAAAATGGTGGGACGATCACAACTGCCTGGGATTTAGACTTGAAATCGATTTTTCTAGGTGAGAAAAATCAGAATAGTGTAACAGAGTGGGAAAAGGCCGGGTATGAAGAAATAGACTGACTAGGTGGATATCCTCACGTCTGATAAGTAAACCCCCTCCCCTCAGTGTCATGTCAGTTTCTACAACCGTAAATTGAGAAACTGAGTCTGGATGATCTCTGTATCCTTAATTCTAGAATTACTTTCCTCTTAACTTAAAAAAAGAGAGCTTGTATTCCACACTATTTACAACCAGGAGAGGTTTAAATAACAAAGCCTCAGATATTTAATATAAGGATGTTGGTAATAAGCTAGTGCACAGAGATTCAATAAACATTTATCGAGAGCTATGTGCTGTTCTGAGTCTAGATATATAGCAGACAGTAAGATTCAGAAAGTCACTAACCTAATGGATTTATATTCATGGTGGGGGAGACAAATACCTAAGAAAATTACCTATTGTGATTAGCATAATGGAGCAATAATTAGCAAGATATATGAAGAAAGGAGAGGTGAAATGATTACAGAAGAGAGGGTGGCAAGGGAGAACTCTGTGGAGGAATGTGAGCTGATACCCCCAAATGAGAAGCCCGTTATAAGCAAAGCCGGCAAAATTTTATTGACTCATTTCTTTATTGGCATGCGTAAAGTGCTTTCTAGAATGCATAACAGAGGAACAAGACTAACTCTGACCTGAAGGAATGTATAGTCTTCCTTGAGTTATAATTAAGTACCACAGAAGGCAAATTTTAATTATATGAGACTACAGAGAAACTGTATCTACCTGGAGGAGGTATCTGAGTTGGACCTTGAAAGGTAGAAAATTTTTGGCTATGGGAACAAGGATAGGGAATGAAAAGGGAGAGAGAAATCTGTAAATTGGACAGGAGGAAAAAAAGAACTACGCATCTGTATGTTTGGCTAAAAGTTGAGGATGTGAAGGCAAAGAATAGGAGATAAAAGCCCGGTGTGGTGGCTCACCTGTAATCTCAGCACTCCGGGAAGCTGCGATGGGAGGAACACTTGAGCTCAGGAGTTCAAGACCACCCTGAGCAAAAGCAAGACTGTCTCTACTGAAAATAGGAAAGATTAGCTGGGGGTTGTGGCAGGCATCTGTAGTCCCAGCTACTGGGGAGGCTGTGGCAAGAGGATCTCTTGAGCCTAAGAGTTTGAGATTGCTGTGAGCTATGACGCCATGGCACTCTTACCCTAGGGTGAAAGAGTGAGACCCTGTCTCAAACAAACAAACAAACAAACAAACAAACAAACAAAAACAAGGAGATAAAGTCAGAAAAGTATTGGGGGCAGGCTGAATTTGGAACGAGGAACAAGAAAATGTTAAAGATTGGGGCCAGGCACGGTTGCTCACACTTATAATCCTAGCACTCGGGGAGGCTGAGGCAGGTAGATTTTCTGAGCTCAGGAGGAGTTTGAGAGCAGCATGAGGCTTTCTTTAAAAATAACTGGGCCTTGTGGGTGGGTGCCTATAGTCCCAGCTACTTGAGAGGCTGAGCCAAGAGAATTGCTTGTGTCCAAGAGTTTGAGGTTGCTGTGAGCTATGATGCCACAGCACTCTATCCAGGGCAACAAAGTGAGACTCTATCTCAAAAGGAAAAAAAAAAAAGATTGATTTCACAGAAAAAAGCAGTTATGAGACTATTCCCAAAGTCTACCTGAGACATGAAGAAACCTGAACCATAGTTGAGGTGTGAAGGGAGAAGATGAGACCAAAGACTCTGCAGTCGTTAGTGATGCAGTTTATCAACTGAGAGTTACAGATGTAGTTATGTGTGAGAACACAGGGTGTTAAAGAGGTGAGTTACAGAAAATGCAGCTTTGAGTCCTCCCCCAAGGAGGACTATTTACCAAAAGTTGGGACTAAAAGGAAAAAGCTCAAGGTAGAGGTTATCAGCTCATTGTGAGTCATTTTGTGATTCTGAAGGGTTATTAGGACACAACATAAAAGTGTCAGCAGGCAGTTAGAATTACGACTGTAATGCCAAAGAGGTCAGGACCAGAGAAGGCAATTTTGGATAAATCTGTAAAAAGGTGATGGAATTAGTAAAGTCCAGGAGATCTAAAGATTTAAAGTAGCAGGCCAAACATGCAACCTAAGAGACCATCAACTGTGAGGGAACAATAAAAAAACAAAAAATGCCAGAGAGGTAAGAAAATCAGCAAATATAAGTGTTAGAAAAATCAAGAGAATAGAATTAAGAATCTAGTTGTGGCAGTATCACAATGCTGCAGAGGGAAGAGAACTCAGAAGGACCCAGAAGACTGATACCTTTTCAGAATGTAGCTTCAGATGTGTGTTGATAACAAAAGTTAGACTGCAAAGTAATACTACTGAAGGTGTCAGGAAGCCGAGTCAAAATGAAGATTTTGAGGTAATGATACAGAAAAAGGGATGGGAGTGTGATGGAGACAGAATTGAGAAAAAATTTGAGATGGGCAGACAATAACATATATGAAATGACAGACTTAAGAGGAATGAAAAAGAGAAGATACAATGGAAAAAGGTTCTAGAAGCAGTGGAAGCAGATTGTAACAAGAGACACAAACAGAAAGGGAGGAATACTTCTTTTTTTTTTTTTTTTAAGAGACAGAGTCTCACTTTGTCACCCTTGGAAGAGTGCCATGGCTTCATGGCTCACAGCAATCTCCAGCTCCTGGGCTTAGGCGATTCTATTGTCTCAGCCTCCGGAGTAACTGGGACTATAGGCGCCCGCCACAACGCCCAGCTATTTTTTTGTTGCAGTTCGGCCAGGGCCAGGTTTGAACCTGCCACCCTTCGTATATGGGGCTGGCGCCCTACTCACTGAGCCTCAGGTACTGCCTGGGAGGAATACTTCTTACTCAAATGAGAGGATGAGTGAAAATACAGACTGAAGAGAGATGAAAGCGTGTGTTAGAGTGGAGAAGTGAAAGGTGTATACCAAATGGTTTCAACTTTTCTATAAAGAAGGGGATCTGGAATCTACAAAAAGGCAGGGGTTATAGGCTTGAGAACAAAAATAATACTTAGCAAACTGACAGGATGCAAATAATTCAGAAATACCTATAAGGAGAGGTGAGGGCAACAAAACAGCACCATTAAACAAGTAAAATAGAACGTTTTATTATATATCACCAATAAGTTTGTACAGGATGTTAAAATATTACATTAAACTACACATCCCTTCTCTAGCAAAATAAGTAATTTGGGTTAGAAAATTATCTCAGATATCCATAAAATAAGATTTTACTCATAGATTCACTCTCTAATTTCCATATTCACATTTTAACTATGAAGATTTTTGTAACTTGTTTCAAATTGTATGTAAACTATTTTCCAGCAATTACAAGTTAACGTGGCAAATCATACGATTTAAACGATAAAAAATGTTGCTTTAGGAAGAATGTACAGATGAGACTTTAGAAAAACGTAAGACAACTCTAAGTGCTTTCTCTTGCTTTTGTACAGGACCGAGCTCTTCAGGACAGTAACTATAACAAGGGAGGTCTTCTTAGTAAAAAAAGAGAAAACTGTCTAACAGAAAAAAAAGTTTTTAAGTGACTTAGCCCTTCCAAAAAGTCAATACCATGTCTGACAATGGTCTTTACTACCTTAACCTCAAAGTGCTAATAAGTCTTCACAGAAGAGTGATGCCAACTAAATCAAACTGCTGCTGTCTTAATATTTCCGGGTTTTTTTTGGAGACAGAGTTTCACTTTGTCGCCCTTGCAAGAGTGCCGTGGCGTCAAAGCTCACAGCAACCTCCAGCCCCAGGGCTCGAGTGATTCTCTCGCCTCAGTGCCCTGCTGTTTTTAGAGACGGGGTCTCGCTCTGGCTCAGGTGGTGTCGGACCCGCGAGCTCCAGGCGATCCACCTGCCTCGGCCTCCCAAGTGCCAGGATTACAGGCGTGAGCCACCGCGCCAGGCCAGGACTTTCGTTTTTTAATGAGTCTTTTGTCTAACTGGTTCTTGGAAATACTGCAGGTGGGAGACAATCCCCTGGGCCACTTTTGCGGTCAGGTCTCCACTGCGACCCACGTTAAGAGCGAATGCCAGGCTTGTGGCTCGCTGGCCCGGGGAGCACCGGAGGCTGCGAGGGGCCGAGGACAGCAAGCAGGCTGGGGGGTGGCAAGTGCGGTGTCCCGTGCGGTGGAGAAGGTCGACGCACAGCACCCCGAACCGACCTCAAAACACAGCCACCCCGCCCGGGACTCATGCTACAGGCTCCTGAAGAGGCGCCCGCCCAGGAGGGTCTCACTTTGGGCTTCACCGGGAGATGAACCAACTACTCACTGTCAATGTCTTCGATGAGGCTGGCGGTGCCAGGCATATAATTCATTTTGAAATAAGGCTGCGGTGAGCCAACGCGTCCCAAATTTCCTTCCTCTTATTCCAGTCGCCGCGTTGGCAGGACCGGGACAAGAATCCCGACCCGGACTAGCTCTTCAGCCCCGGAGTTCGACCGCCAGGGCCCACCGGAAACTCCGCCATATCATCCCTACCCACTTCCGGTATCGCGTGCAGGTCCTCAGGAAGAGGCGGGACGGTCGTGCAGTCCCGGGACATACTTCGCCCGTCCGTGATAAGTGGGGAAGAGGAATCGAGATTAAATAGATGGCAGGGAAACGTATCCTTTTTAGGGAGCACCGTGTCTCCCCATGCTACCCCGCAGGGTCACGGACCTTAGTCTCTCAACTTTCCGGGCTCCGCAGCAGAAGGGGCGGGACCAGGTCTGGGATTGGTTGTCGTCGTCCCACCTCCTTCAGAGCTCTCCAGTCTCAGCCGCCCGCAGGCGCCTGCGCAATGGGCCGGCCGTGGGGGGCGGGAAGCGCTGGGGGGCAGCGGAGCCCATGTCGGCCCTGAGGCGCTCGGGCTACGGCCCCAGTGATGGTTCGTCCTACGGCCGCTACTACGGACCTGGGGGTGGAGATGTGCCTGTGCACCCACCTCCGCCCATATATTCTCTTCGTCCCGAACCTCCCCAGCCTCCCATTTCCTGGCGGGTGCGCGGGGGCGGCCCGGTTGAGACCACCTGGCCGGGAGAAGGCGAGGGAAGCGAGGGCTACTATCCCTCTGCCGGCGCCTGGCCGGAGCCAGGTCGAGCTGGAGCAAACCACCAGGTAAGCTTTGCACCATTTGTCCCAGGGGTATCCTATAGCAGGGTCTTTGGGGGAGGTAAGGAGCGCTGGGGTGGATATACCTCTGGGTGCGTAATGGATCAGGTTTTCTGTTTGTTTTCCTCATGGGAGGGTGTTGGAGGGTCTGAGACTGGGATCATACGTGGGAAGATACGCTTGTGTTCTCTTGGCGCCCCCCTTTTCTGCTTCGACCACAACAAATGTGACTATCCATTTAAAAAGAAAAAAAAAAAAAAAAGGATTCGGCGCTGATTTACTAAGCTTAGTAGCAGGTGGCAAGATTGTTCTCCAGGGAGCGATGTTGGGCTGAGGTGACACGGCTCCTCCGCTCTTGGAGCTCTGACAATGTATTCTGCGTGGCTCGGCGGGCCGGCTCTCCCGGGAAGGGCAGCGGCTGCAGCCCCCGGTCTATCCTGCGTGGCTCGGCGGGCCGGCTCTCCCGGAAAGGGCAGCGGCTGCAGCCCCCGGCGGCGCTCGCAACCCCTTCCGCCGGGAAGGGGCCTGAATGAGGGGGAGGGATCTGGGCATCGAACCTTTCGCCCCTAATGCTTTTCCTGGGATTGAATCATCAATAAATAGTGTTGTAAAGTGCCTTTACATGGATTGATTTATTTAATCTTCACCGCGACTGCAAGGTAAATGTCATTACAGCATTCTTATTTCGGAATAAGGAACCAGAGGCTTGGAGAGGTTAACTCACTTGCTTAATATACTTGGACCTGTAACATTTTATTCTTGCCAGAAGTAGTTCTGTTTTGTAAATGCAATATTGTTTTTTTTTTGAGACGCAACCTCACTTTGTCTCCCTCGGTCGTGTCTGTCGTCATAGCTCACAGCAACCTCAAACTCTTGGGCTTAAGCGATTCTTTGCCTCAGCCTCCCAAGTAGCTGGGACTACAGGTGCCCACCACAACGCTTGGCTGTTTTTAGAGACCGGGTCTCGCCCTTGCTCAGACGGGTCTCCAAGTCCTGAGTTCAAGCAATCCTCCTGCCTCTGCCTCCCAGATTGCTGCAATTACAGGTGTAAGCCATCAGCCCTGGCCTAATGCAATATTTTTTACACGATGTGCTACACTTCTCTTTTTATTCAGGAGTTATAACAAACACTTGTTGAAAATGTAGTAGTCAAATTCTTGTACATTGCTGGTGGGAATGTAAAATGGGGCAATGCTTTGGAAAATAGTTTGCTGGTACCTCAAAATGTTCACCATAGTGTTAAGTATATGACCCAGCAAGTCCACTCCTACATGTATACCCGGAAGAACTGAAAACATGTCCACATAAAACTTGTACAAATGTGTTCATAATACCATTTTCATAATAACCAGAAAATAGAAATAACCCAAATGTCTATCAACTGATGAGTGGATACACAAAGTATGATATAATCATACTATGGAATTGCCGTAGAAAGGAAAGAAGGATAACATGTTACAATATGAATGACCTTGGGAAACATCATGATGTGTAAGCAAAGCTAATCACAGACTGCATATTGTATTATTCCTTTTATATGGAATGCCCAGAATAGGCAAATCCACAGAGAAAAATTAGTGGTTGCCAGAGGTTGGAGACTGGAGATGTAGGGGAATTTCTTTTTTTTTTTTTTTGAGACAGAGCCTCAAGCTGTCACCCTGGATAGAGTGCTGTGGCATCACAGCTCACAGCAACCTCCAATTCCTGGGCTCAAGCGAGTCTCCTGCCTCTGCCTCCCAAGTAGCTGGGACTACA
>CAUYON010156833.1:0-20518 GCA_963573935.1 Arctocebus calabarensis
TTGAGACAGAGCCTCAAGCTGTCACCCTGGATAGAGTGCCATGGCATCACAGCTCACAGCAACCTCCAATTCCTGGGCTCAAGCGAGTCTCCTGCCTCTGCCTCCCAAGTAGCTGGGACTCTAGGCGCCCGCCACAACGCCCGGCCATTTTTTAGTTGCAGCCGTCATTGTTGTTGGCGGGGCTGGGCTGTATTTGAACCCGCCAGCTCAGGTATAGGTGGCTGGTGCCTTAGCCAGTTGAGCCACAGGCGCAGAGCCTAATTTCATCATATTTTCTATGCAGATACTCATGTGATTGGAAAATAGGGACTGTTTTATTTCTTTCTTTCTCATCCATATGAATTTTATTTTATTGCCTTGCTTTATTGCACTGGTTAGAATGTATATCATTATGTTGTGAAAAAGTATTGAGAATGAAATCCTTGCTTTGATTCCAATCTTATGGGCAAACATTCAGTCTGTTACTACTTAGCATAATGTTAGCTATAGTTTTGGTCTTTTACCAAGCTGAGAAGATCCCGGTATTTCACTTACACTGAGTAAGTGTAAAAGACTATTTGCCTTTTTGGTTTCTTTCTCTTAACTACCCTCTAAATCATATAATATTTTAAGGCAAAAATTAGAACATTGACTTATCAGAGTTTATAAATTATATAGATATATAGATATATTTTATTTAACAACTTAACATCATGGTTGGAAGGATGTTAAATTGCACTATATGGTTTCTATATTTCACTGAAGTAATAAAATATTAGCTGTAAGAAGACTGTGAAAAGTTAAAGAAATATAATAAAATGTCAGACCAAACCTAAGCATATCAATGATTATACTAAATGTCGATTGGTCAATCAGTCCAGTTAAAAGTCAGAAATTGTCAGAATAGATAAAAAATAAGATCCATTCATATGGTGCTTATAATGAGTGTAATCAAATGAGAAGACACAGCTGGCTGAAAATAAATGTAAGAAAAATATATACCACGTGAACAGTAAGCACAGAAGGTTGGCATGGCTATGTTAATATCAGATAAAATGGATTTGAAGACAGTGTATGACTGGAGATAAAGCGACATGTTTTCATATAATTCAAAGGTCAATGAATAACAATTATAAATGTGTATGATCTACTAACAGAGTTTTAAAATACATAAAGCCAAAATATACTGAATGAAAAGGAGGAATAGATACATCCACAATCACAATTGGAATATTAACATCTCTCCCTCCCAATCATTGATAGAATCATTAGATCAAAAAAATCAGCAAGGGCATAGATAATATGAATAATATTATCTACTGTGATTGAATAGATGTTTCTAGAACAGTATATCCAACAATGGGGGAATAAACATTCCTTTTAAGAGGAATATGTTGCGTGATTCCACTTAAATAACAGTCTTGAAATGGCAAAATTATAGGAATGAGGAGCAGATTGGTTGTTGCAAGGAGTTCAGAAGGGAGTGTGGGCAAGTGAGTGTGCTCAAAAAGCCAGACATAAAGGATTCCTGTGGTGAAGGAAGCATTCTTCACCTTGACAGAGTCAGTGCCAATATTCCAGACATATTATTGTACTATACTTATAGAAGACACTAGGATCAAGAGAGACTGGGTAAACTGTATGGGTGATTTCTCGATTGTTTCTCTCAACCACAGTACAGTTATCCCAAGGTAAAAAGTTTAAATAAAAATTGACATACAAAAGACAATAAGCTACTAAAACAAGTGTCAATGAATTTTTTTAAATGGAAGCCAATGTTTCAGTGGTATTTATTACATAATTTCCTACTTCTTCATTTACTTGAAATGCCATATTTAATTTACATATTAAATTCACATGTATTTTTGGATCTATTTCTGGAATTTTTATCCTGTCCCATTGATCTATCTGTTTTGCTCTCTGTCAGCACTGATTTGTTACAGTTAAGTTGTGACTTCAGAATACTTTTGTGTTCCTGTACTTTTGTATTTTTCTTGACCTTTCTTGAGCATTTATTCTTTCATGTGATCTTTGAGATTATTCCCTAGTTCCGCTGTTTACACATGTCCCCCAAAGCCCTGTTCTGAGTAAAAATCATTCCATTTATAAATAAGTTTTAGGGGAATGAATAACCATGTTATGTGACAATGAAGAACATGATATATCTTGTCATTTATTCAAATCTTGGTTATGTTGTTGAACAACGTTTTATGATTTTCTTCATCTATGGCTTTTATTGTTAAATTTATTTCATAGTTTTTGTTACTACTATGAATAGCATTTCTCTTTATTTTTGTGTCTAGTTGTTTATTATTAACATGGAGAAAAACTACTATTTTTAATCTAGCTACTTTACCTAATTTTATGATTTATTATCATTTTTGAACTACTTCTTAAGTCTACAATCATGTCACTGGCAAAAGAAATCCAATACTTAATATCAATCATAAATGTATTGGTCTTAATGCATTTATTAAATCAGCACATTATTGAATACTAATGACAATAATAGTATCTAATTCTTTTTTTTTCTAGCTTTTTGTGGCTAGAGTGCCATGGTGGCATCATAGCTCATACTAACCTCAAACTCTTGGGCTTGAGCAATCCTTTTGCCTCAGCCTCCTGAGTAGCTGGGACTACAATTATGCACTGCTAAGCCCACTAGTGCTTTTTTCTATTTTTAGCAGAGATGGGATCTTTGCTCTTGCTTGGGCTGGTTTCAAACTCCTGAGCTCAAGCAATCCACCCACCTTGGCTTCTCAGAGTGCTACAGGATTGAGCCACTGCACATGGCCAGCATCTCTAATTCTTTATTTTGATTGAAATGGATTTAATGTTATATGGTTTTGAATTATATTTGCTACCAATAATTGGCAAATGGTATTTGCATATTTTACTTATACTTTTATATGACCATTTTACTTATTATAAATATCTACTGAATTTCACTGAAGATAACTTTTCTGCATCTATTACACATTTTTGTCTTTACTTCATTAATATAAATAATTAGGTGGATAGAATCCTTATACTAAATCACCCTAATGTCCTGGGAATCAGCTCTGTGAATGAGCATGGGTCACTATTCTTTCTTCTCTTGCTCATTCTTTTCTAACCTGAGGTCTATGTTCTGATATGTTTGCTTTTGGTTACAATCATTCTTAGAGTATCTTGCTCAAACATGCGGATTATCACCTCCCAAAACTAGCAAACACAACATGGGTTTGAACTGTGTGTCTACTTAGGCACAGATTTTCTTTCATCTCTGAGACAGCAAGACCTACCCTTCTTCATCCTCCTTGCCTCAGCCTACTTATTGTAAAGGTGAAAAAGAATGAAGACTATTATAAGATACACTCCCACTTAATAAATAGTAAATGTATTTTGTTTTCCTCCTAATTTTCTTAATAACCCTTTTTCTCTCTAGCTTACTTTATTATAGGGATACAGTGTGTGTGTGTATATATATATATATATATATACATAATTTGTGTACATATATATGACACCTAAAATTTGTGTTAATTAACTGTGTTACCAGTAAGCCTTCTGGCCAACAGTGGGCTATTAGCAGTTAAGTTCAAGAGGAGTCAAAAGCTATAAGTGAGTTTTTGACTGCGTGGGTTAATCGGTGCCCCTAACTACCACACTATTCAAGGGTCAACTGTACACAATTATTTATCTGTCTTTCTAATAGAGAAATTATGTCTTGTCTTTATACAGAATCTTTGTGGGGTAAATTTTTTTTTCTCCTTTTGTACTGCTATTATCTAATTTCCAGTGTTGCAGTGAGGAAATAGATGCTGGTCTGAATTCGCTTTCCAAAATACTTAGTTCTTTCTCTCTGAAAGCTTATAAGAGAATATCTTTTATTCATTCAAAAATATTTATTGAATAATTACTATGTGGAAAGCAGTATTCTAGGTCCACAGGTAAATAAAAAAGAAGTCACAGTCTTGTCCTTACATTCAAATTTTTCTTATATTAGGGTATGTTTGGGCATATGTGGGACATGATGAGAGCCCTTGCAATCTGAAGGCAATTCTTCCTTCAGCTCAAGAATTTCTTTTTACTATTATTTCCTATTATTTGCTATTTTTTTCCTCTCTTCTGGCTGAAATGTTTGTTTCTCTATTATTATTTACATGTTAGTTCTCCTGTACTTATTTTCCAAGTTGTTTACTTTTCCCTTATTATTTCCATATTTTTGCTTTGAGCTTTGCATAATTTTTCCCCTTGATTTTGCAATTCATCTCTTGAATGTTTTTATTCTTTAACTTTTCTTTTTAAGTTACAGAAGTTTGTTGGCTAATTACTGTTTATTATCCTGTTCTCTGATTTCTGGGTTCCCTTAGGTTAGTCATCATTTTCCCTTGCCTGCTCCATAGGGCTCAGATCCAGTTGCTGGAGCACCTTAAATGGGGAGCGTTCCGTGAGCTGTGAAGACTAACATTCTCATATCTGTGGGTTTGTAGAGGAGCAGCCGGTGGCCTCAGTCTCTTGCATTGGGAGAAAGCTTCTACAGTCAGGCCTCCCAGCCCAAGGGGTTAAAAAGGACACAGCCCACTAGTTTAGCTCCTCTATAACTCTTCAAGGTCAGGGACACTCTCATAGGCTATGTGGACCTTGAAGTTCTGAAGTGAAATATGAATTTCTATAAGCCAAATGCTCTTCGGGTTCCTTGCTGTGATCATTTACCTGGCGCTGGTGTGTGAGTGCGTGGACTCAGCCTCACTCTCCTGTGGGCCTTGGCAGTTGTTAGGCTTAGAAGAGAAAAATAGGGCAGCATTGGGAGGTGTAGAAGTTAAAAAGCACCATCTTTCCGGAAGCCTATCCTTTTTGCTGTTTTTGTCACAAGTGTAACTGTTTCTATTAAAAGGTTCTAGTGAATTTTTAGAACTTATTCTTCCTCTGTCAGTCTTAAATAAGAGCAAGCTACTTAATATATGTAGGAAAGACATGAAGGTTGAGGTATAGTGAAAAGATTAGCCTACTATTTCTTTTGTCAGGTATGTCTATCTGTTTTTCAGGACTCAGCTTGTGCATGAAGTTTTTTTTTTTTTTTTGGAGACAGAGCCTCAAGCTGTCACCCTGGATAGAGTGTTATGGCATCACAGCTCACAGCAACCTCCAATTCTTGGGCTTAAGCGAGTCTCTTGCCTCCACCTCCCAAGGAGCTGGGACTACAGGTGCCTACCACAACGCCCGGCCATTTTTTTGGTTGCAGCCGTCATTGTTGTTTGGCGGGCCCTGGCTGGATTCGAACCTGCCAGCTCAGGTGTACGTGGCTGGCGCCTTAGCCCATTGAGCCACAGGCGCCAAGCCGTGCATGAAGTTTTAAGAAATTCTCTCCACTCTTGGTGACTTTAGTCTTTGATTTAAATTAAGGCTTATTAAAGATGCCATTCCTGTACTCCTAGAATGTTTACTCTGCGCAAGTCACTTGATACATAATAGTAACATCAACAACAAAATATTTTGTTAACATTTATTAGTTTACTACTATGTCAGAGATATGTCTATGTGTATATATGTCACTTATCCTATGAGAAACGAGTATTATTATTCTTTTTAATTATTATTATTTTTTTTAGCCTTCAAGTACATTTTATTTATTAAAGCCCTTTATAAAGATTATATCACAAGTTTTTGTCAGGTACATCAAGTAAATAAAGATGAATGTTTAAATAAAGATAAACTTCTTAAAAATAATTTATCATTCACTTACACATCAATAACCAAGCATAAAAATTTGAAAATATATAAAATGACAATAGCAAAATTTAAAACATTCAAGACCATAACAAGTGAATGCACAAGATCTTTACAGAGAAAAGTAAAGCTTTAGTAAAGATGTAACAATTGGATACTTAAAAAAAAGGAATCTTGATCTCCACGAGACAGACATACGCAGACACACTGGATTGTGTGTTTTATTACTAAAACAATACAATTTTTAGAACAAAATAATATCTTCCGACCTTCAGGTAAGTAAAGACTTCCTTTTTTTTAAATTTTTTTTGAGACAGAGTCTCAAGCTGTTGCCCTGGGTAAGTGCTGTGGCATCATAGCTCAAAGCAACCTCAAACTCCTGGGCTCAAGCAATTCCCCTGCCTCAGCCTCCCAAGCAGCCGGGACCACAGGCGCCCACCACAACACCGGGCCATTCTTTGGTTGTAGTCATCATTGTTTGGTGGGCCGGGGTCGAACCCACCAGCTCTAGTGCATGTGGCTGACACCCCAGCCGCTTGAGCCACAGGCGCCAAGCCAAGTAAAGACTTAAATAAGACATAAATAATACTATCCATGAAGGAAAGAAAAGATAAATTAGACTACCTAGCATTAAACTTGAAGCCTATCGACCATTAAAAAAATAAAAAAAGTATGTAAAGAACCTCTGTTAATCACATGCCATAACTGGCCAGGTGTGGTGGCTCATATCTGTAATCCCGGCACTCTGGGAGGCCAATGTGGCAAGATTCCTTGAGCTCAGAAGTTCGAGACCAGCCTGAGCAAGAGCAAGACCCCATCTCTACTAAAAACTGAAAAATATTAGCAGGGCATTGTGACAGGTACCTGCAGTCCCAACTACTTGGGAGGCTGAGGCAAGAGGATCACTTGAACTCCCAAGAGTTTGAGGCAGCTGTGAGCTACAACACCATACTACTCGGGCTAACTGAGGGAGACTCAGTCTCAAAAAGCAAAAAAAAAAAAAAAAGAGAAAGAAAGAAAGAAAATACAAGGGATTAAAGAAAAAAATTACAAGAGATTAAAAAACTAGGATATACAAAGGAACTCTTACAAATCAAAAAATAAATTTCCCATTTTTTTAAAATTTTTTTTTCTTTTATTTTTTATATTTTCTCTCTTTTTTGGCTGGGCCTGGGTTTGAACTCACCACCTCCGGCATATGGGGCCGACGCCCTACTCCTTTGAGCCACAGCGGCCCCAAATTTTCCATTTTTTAATGGAAAAAAATGGACAAAGATTTTAATAAGCACATTACAGAACTAGAAACTCAGCTGGTTAGTACGTACACAGAGATCCTTAATCTCAATAATTAGAGAAATGTAAACTAAAGCAAAAACCCAAAATACCACTTCATAAGTCATTGGCAAATATTAGATGATGTCAACTAAGAACTTGAGGGAGGTTCAGCGCCTGTGGCTCAACAGGCTAAGGCGCCAGCCACGTACACCTGAGCTGGCAGGTTCAAATCCAGCCCGGGCCCACCAAACAACAATGACGGCTGCAACCAAAAAATGGCCGGGCGTTGTGGCGAACACCTATAGTCCCAGCTACTTGGGCAGAGGCAGAGGCAGGAGACTCGCCCGAGCCCAGGAATTGGAGGCCACTGTGAGCTGTAATGCCAGAGCACTCTATCCAGGGTGACAGCTTGAGGCTCTGTCTCAAAAAAAAAAAAAAAAAGAACTTGAGGGAAAGGACTCAGTGAGGTGGCTCACGCCTGTAATCCGAGGACTCTCACAGCCTTGAGGCAGAAAGATCACTTCAGATCAGGAGTTTGAGACCAGCAGGAGAAAAGTGATGTCCCACCTCTACTAACAATAGAAAAATTAGCCAGGCATGGTAGTACACACCTGTAGTCCCAGCTACTTGGAAAGCTGAGGCAGGAAGACGACTTGAGCCTTTGCCGTTGCTGTGAGAGAGGCTGAAGCCATAGCACACGGCACTCCAGCCTGGCAACAGAGTGAGACTGTCTGGAAAAAAAAATAAAGAAGGAACATGGGAGAAACAGGAACTCTTAAGTATCGCCAGGGGGAATATAAATTGTTACAGCAATTCTGAGGAGCAAATTGGCAATGCTGACAGAAATTAAGTACAAGTGTATATCCTATGACAATGGTTCTCAACCTTCCTAATGCTGCGACCCTTTAATACAGTTCCTCATGTTGTAGTGACCACCAACCATAAAATTATTTTTGTTACTACTTCATAACTGTAATTTTGCTATTGTTATGAATCATAATGTAAATATCTGATATGCAGGATGGTCTTAGGCAATCCCTGGGAAAGGGTCATTCCCACAGGTTGAGAACCGCTGTCCTATGACCTAGCAGTCCACTTCTGAAAACATTTCCCAGAAAAACTTGCATGAGTCCAAAAAAGAATAAAGAAGGACCTTCAGCATACAAATAGCAGTGTGTTAAAACCAACTAATGAATTCATTCATCCACATTTGTGGATTATGCTGCAGGTAAAAGCCATTATTTACGTATAAATACAGCTACATGAATAGATTTCTAAAATCACCACAGAAGAAAAATTAAGAAAAAGAATGAGATCTGTAACAGCACAAAGTCATTTTGTGGTTGTTGTAGTTTGGCTGGGACCAGGTTCGAACCTGCCACCCTAGGTATATGGGGCCGGCGCCCTACTCACTGAGTCACAGGCACCGCCCCAGCACAAAATCATCTTAAAAATTACAAATTTAAAAGCACATACAGAAAGCAATATCGTATAGTTCATAAAAGTTCATCCTTCTTACAGATGAAGAAATCGAGAAGCTAAGTTACGATAATATAAATTAACCTACAAATGATGTTAAATCCTCAGTCAGCCTTCTTCTGCCTTCTAAAAGTGATAATACTAATCTGCTCTAGCTATATCTGAAGAGAAATTTACTTTCATACCGCTTCTCAACATCCACACAATTGGAAAAATAAAAGAACTTGCATATCCTTCCTTTTGAGTCCTTGTGATTCATACAGGCTGTAGTTTAAGTTTCCTTTGAATCATTCCAAGAAGAGACAAAGTCAAAGCAGGGTCCAAGGGCGGGAAGCGGAAGCAGTATGACACTATGTAAGTACCTTTCTGAACAGCCTCTTCTGCTGTTGCAGGGTTTCTGGGTAACCCTTCAATGTAAGTGCTCGGCAACAAGTCTGCTGAGACAGGCTGACCTTGCGGCTTTTGTAGTCTCTCTTGTCTAGCACTGGTCAGATCTCCATAAGCTTCATCAATGCTGGCAAGTGCAGTCACAGCAAAATGGGACATTACCTCCATCACTTCAACCCTGGCTTCCAGGTACTTAGCGAGGTTAGCTTTTCCACGGGACTCACCAACGTGTGCCAGTGGAAGATCCAGACATAACTTCTTAGCATCATCTGCCCACCTGTTTCTAGTGACCCCAAATGCACGCGCTGCATAGCTCACTGCAATTATCCCACCACCCTTCCACGATTTGTACTGCACACTGCACAAGGCTTATTTCTTAACTGAGGATTTTGCCGCTGCTCCACTTGAACAAAAAAACAGTCCGTGTCCACAAGAGCAACCACCCGATCCAGTCCAGCAGCCGTTCTTCTGTAAGACAACACCAGGCTGCAAACACCCAGCACAGCTGCCCACAGCAGACGCCGCAGATGCTGGGCTCGGTGTCCAGTGGAGGGAAAGTAAAGGAGCCTCGCATATGTTACCGCCTTTTGGAGCGGCCCAGCGGGTTCTGAGATTTATTTCCCGTAACGATGGAGCAACGGAACAGGGTCGCAGAGGATCCTACGGGTGCAGCCGTCAGCGTAAGCCCAGCGAGATTCAGCCGAAGGCCGCGGTCTCAGCAGCGAGCTCCCCGCACTGCGGTCGGACACCGCGCGCCCCGCGAAAAGCTGCTGACGGGCCTGCATATTCTTTTTTAATATGCATTTTTTACTTTTAAGATAATCCTATGTCTAGTTTTCCTTATCAAAATATAGTCTCCTTTGGGGCCATTTTTAATTTCTTCATACCTTTAGCACCTACTTCCATGAATAAAATAAATATTGCTTGCAATAATGGTGATAACAACCAACCAGTCAATAAGTATCTCCTCCCACCCCAGAAATTATAGCGTGTCCTCAGGGCTATAAATTATTTGGGAGTGGGAGCGGGGAACTGTCGGGAAGATGGGGACGTAACCTACATTCTTGAAGAGTTTATAGTCTTGTTGAAAAGAGAAATTAAATCTCGGAAATGTTAAATAAAAATAGCTAAATCTTCTCCTAATCTCTTCTCCTACTCTTTAATAAAGATAAGCTATTTTGGAGAAGTTCCCATAAACAAAAGAGCTATTAGGAGATCTCAGTAATGGAAGAAAAAGTGTCAGTTCTATTTTAGTTTATTGCAGAAATGTCTTCTGATTAGAAACAAAATATTGTTTTGAAACTCCTCAGTTCTACAAAAAGTATCACCAGACAGGTAAAGCAAGTTGCAAATAACGCTAAACATTTTAAACATGTTTTTAAAAACCGACCCTTTATTTTTTTTTAAATGGCAATAGATAGCCCTAGAAAATGAAAATGCAATTCATGATGTGGTAGTTTTTGAAAGTCCTTATACATTACATGCTTAGTCATTTGATGATTTGTAACTCAGAATAGTTGACTAGTTTCATAAACAACACTGTCTTGAGCATACACCCCTATAATATCAGAGGTTTAAAAATGTGTGAATTGAGTTAGGTCTTTGAAAAAACTAACTCTATTTCCAACATTTACATTGAAAACTGTAAAATGACATTGATAATGTCATTGTGCTTGCTGTTGGTTGCTGCTCAGCGCTGCACCTGCCTCTTTCTGTCCCTCCTTTCAGGGCTGTGCGTCTGCACACTCCGTTTCCATGCCTCATCTGCCCCCTGGGTATTGGTTCTGATGTGCTAGTATGAGGCTCTCATGACAACAGAAGCGGGAAGGAAGGCAGCAGCCACTTCCCTTCTGCAGCAGCGCCCGTGTGCACAGCCAGCAGCCTGTGCGAGCAGCGTCTGTGCAGTTCTTGTAGAATCAGTGGACCGTGGCGCCAGCCAGCGTGTGGCCGGCACTGGGACGCTGCTTGACCACTGTGCTCATTCTGCTGCAGGGGGCTCGAAGCCTGAGAATCCCACCTCTATCTTGCTCTGCTTCTTCAGCCCTTTCAAAATGTTTGCAACCAGTTCCCTCTTCAAATCCCTTTTCAACACTCTTGTTACCAATCACTTGTTTTGGATTAACCAGAACATTTTCTGTTTTCCTATCTGGAAACGAAGCCATTAAGCCAACGAAGAATTCTAAGTAAGGGACTCGGTCATAATGAGGTTGATGCTGCTAAATCAGGAACACAGAAAAATCTTCATAAGTTTGGCAAACAGAGCTGTAGGGTTTTACAGATGTGCTTGCCAAAAATTCCTCGGGGAGCAGGTTCTTTTTCCTCCATCCCGGTTTCAGGTAAACTTGTTTCACGGAGGCAGCATCCTTCATCTTGCGTCTCTTCTTTCTGCTCCATTTTTCCCTTTTGGTAGTGTCCCTGTCTCCTACAGAGGCCAGTCAGTGCAAAATTTCTGACTAGCTGACAACTTTTACTCCAATAAAATAGTGAAATAGCAGAAAACATTGTATCTGTCATTTATTCTAATGCTATGACTGACTAATATAGCAACGACCTTTATTCATTATCCACTAGGCATTTTATTTTTCAGCATTTAATTTCTAATTCAGAATTAAGCTCTCCCTCCATTAAAGCCATTTTATGCATCAGTAAGATAGTTTTCGTCCCCTGTTCACTCCAGTGTGTGCTGTGGCACTATGATACTAGCAGAGCCAGCTTTGAGGTCAGCACTGCTGTGTTGTCAGCAATGAGACCATTTTCATGTGGGTGGCCCCGTATGTCCCAGGGAAGACAGGGAAGGTGCTCACGGAGACCTTCTTTTAATAATTCATTCATTTTATTCCAAACAAATGTTTATTGATCATCGCAGGTAGCAGGTACCACGTTAGGCACTACGGAGACAGCTGTGATTAAAATAAAACAAATGTCACAGCATATTAGTAAAGAGCTCAACTGCTTTGTCACTCAGAGCTCTGGGAGTTTGGCAGGTTACTGTGAGGCTCAGTTTCCTTATCTACAGCTTAAGGAAAATCGCGACACCTTTTGGAGCTGGTTGTGCCTACTTCCCAGTATACACAGACCCCCCAGATTGCTAGGGCACAGCATTTCATGTCCATTTGTCCCCTGCCTTCCAAGAACTGCCTAGTGAGCCCTGAATTTCAGACAGTTCCTTGCCTTCTTCCTGTTGGATCCAGAGTTTCCAAATGCTTCTTGGTATTTTTCAGATTTCTGAGCTTGCAGCTACATTTTACATTTAAAATCATATGCCTTCCTATTTAAGGATATTTTCGTAACGCAGAAATCACTGTTCTCTTATCTTAGGCCTCATTCCTCTGCCTTCTGTATTATTTCTATCGGTGGTAATGATGTTTCTCGGAAAGCTGTGTCTAACACAGTCTCTGTTAATAAAGATATTCGTGTATAAAAATCAGTCAGCCATGATAATAAGGTAGTGCTTAATAATTGGAAAATTTTCATAAAACAGTCATCTTTGACATGTCCCAATTTAAACCAAAGGCTAAAATAGCCATTATATCTGGTATTCACCCTTCTGCCTTCTCACTCAGTTTAGCACGGTCTTTGGCTTGATATAGGATTGCCAAGTAGGACCTGAGGAAATGTCAATGACGATGACAAAATGTTGTGTATATTCACAGCTTCCCAAAATAGCCTTTGAAATAATAAAGGAATGAAATAAAGTCAAACTGCTGCTGGGAATATTTATATAACACTACTCATTTTCTTTATTAAAATAAATGTCCCTTCTGTAATATAGGCCACAGATAAGAATTTTTACAGATTTTCAACGTCACTTTAATTTGCTGAAATGACTATTTCCCAGTACAGTATTTGGATTTGTGATTTCAGTCTGCTGTAGGCAGAATGTCTCTGAAAATAGTTGGAGAAAAAGACCTGTGCTCAGGTAGTTTGTGTGGGAAGTGAACTTGGAAGTGAAATGGGAAAGGGGGGGCGTGCCCAGGCCAGGATGAATTGGTGAGTTGGCACTTCTGTGGGTGGCTGAGGCTTGAGGCCCCCAGTACCTTTTCCTGAGCTGACGTTACAGGATGCTTATCAGAACAGCCCGCTTCAGGGAGGAACGCAAGAAGCACTTGTTCACCCCAACCCCCATTGGTTATGGATTGCCCAGGTGTTACAGCCCCTACAGGTCTCCCCTGAGCTTGTGCAGGGGCTGAGTGGGCACCTGTGCCAGACACCAGGCGTAAACCCCAGGGGTGGGGAGGGTGGGGAGGCGCTGTTAACAGGTGTGGGTGGAGCCCCTGAGGAATCTTCCCCCGCCTCAATGGAACAAGACACAGAGATGAGGCCGAGGAGGCTGTCAGGCCAGCACTAAGTGTTCAACACAGGTGACCAGTATTCAGTTAGAAAAAAAATTAAATAAAACAAAAATTATTTGTAAGGAAAATGATCCTGTTTGAAGGTTATGTAACTTCCTTGACTGCTGATATCTGTATTTTTCTATTTGGTATAAAGACAACTTATCAGATTTGGAGACATCATTGAGTTACTTAATTAAATATAATAAATCATGTTTTAACACTAGGTGGGATGATTAATTCTGTATTCTTGAATCTAGCCTCATTTGGAATATACCCCCGGGGCTCTTTATTCTTGCATTTATAAATTATGAACTCAATGAATCTAATATTTTGCTGATAATGGGTATATAATACATGAATGCTTGCTTGCTTTAAACAGATATGCTTCCTGATAGCAATTAGGGCAGGAAAAATAATGTGCTTTGTTATGGTCTAGCTTTATTGTCAGACTTTCTCATAGTTTGGCTTAGTAATTATGGCGATATAATTATTAAAACAATATGAATGAACGTAAATGCTCCACAAACTTAAATGAAATGATTATAAACATGGAAGAGAGAGTGAGACTGGAATGAAAAAATATGTAAGTGAGGATGATGTATGTGCTTCAAGATACATACAAGCATGGACTTGAATGTAAGGACAAAAGAGAAAATGTATCAGGGACTGTATCAGGAAAGATAGTCCATGTTACTTTCACTTCATGCCATTCAAAGCCTTCAGTGGTCTTGTGTTGTTTTTAAGATCAAGCTCAAAGCAAGTCATTCTGGATTCTCCACAGGCTGATTCCAGTCTGTTTACCTTTCCAGACCTGTTGCCCAGAACTTGCTTGAAGACTTCTCCCTCCCACCTGATGTGAGTGCCTTAGAAATAGTAACTCACTAAGTCTGCAGAAATGCCCGTGAGGGGGCTTCTATTATTATGTATTTTTATCTTTTATCTATATCGTCTATTTTACAGATGAGGAAACCAAGCTGCACACAGTCAAGTAACCTGCCCCAGAGGATCTGTTCATAAGTGGTGAGTCAAGATTTGAGAGGAGACGTTCCACCCATGGAGTTACTGGATGGTCTTTTCTCTAGCCTGCTCTGAATCTTGGCCCCTTCTTGTATTTATAAAACTTAAATGTATTTATTAAGTCCCATTTTTTGAAAATAACAATGGCACTAGTAGCCATAGGTGCTTTCCTGCACCAGAGAAACACAGCACTTCAGCTCCCTGCCCTTTCCTTCTTCTCTTGGTCTTGTATTCCCATTCTCCTTCCTTCCAGAGCACCTTGGGCAGAATCAGCCACTTCAGTTAGGCCTAGTCAATGCCAAGACCATGTGTAGGGACCATGGTCAACCACCATTTTGCTAAGAAATTCCATTCTCTGTGGAAGTTTCTAGACCTCACAAGTATGTGGTGAAGACTCCTTTCCTTGACTAATGCTTGAGTAAGTCTCTTCTCTTTACTTCTGTATTAGTTCTTCTCACTAATCACTTCTTACATAAAATAAACATCCCCAAACATGTAGTCTGAGCTTTCTGATCTTCCCCAAACATCCTTTATGGGAAAAGTTTTCCCAGCGAGAGTACAGCCTTGCAGATGTGTGGAACGGAATATAAATGATTCCAAACTGTGAATTTCAAGAGGCATTAATGGAGTAAGAAATTTGTTTACTAACTTTTCCCACACCTGATGACTTGTAAGACACTAAGTTATCTTAAAAGTTATTGTTTAATTTTTACTTTTGGTCAGGCTTTTTTGTTGTTGTTGTTGTTGTTAAGATCATTAAACCTTAGGCAAATTGCCTCTCAGTTGTTCTGACAAAAATGAGTGTAATTAGGAAAATTATTTTCACTTGTTACTAGGTTGTAAGGCAAGTGGGTATTTATTTCATTGTTTCCATTTATTTTTTAAAATTATGGTTCTTTATATAAAATTTAATTGTATACAAAGAAAATTTCTTGATAGTAATAGACATACCTATTAAGAATGGAGAGATTGGGGAGGGAGGCAAGATGGCCAATTGAAGCCAGCTTTCGGCAGAGGCTCCCATCCAAAGGGAGAAATAATAGCTAGAAATGACCTAATAATGTGAAAGATTCGGAGTTGAGCTGAGAGAGAGGATGATAGGTTCGCATTACCCCTGCTGAGGCAAGCTGGGACTTCAAGGAAACAAACTTCAGGTACAAACCCATCCCAAAGAGGACAAGAATCCTTCCCCTGCTCCCCCCTCCCCCAGGAGAGCAGCATGAGGCAAGTAGAGAATAGAGGAGCTTTTGTTTCACCAAAGGGGAGAGAAAGACTGAGGGCTGGGATCCCCTCTGCAGAGAGATACTGTTGCAAGCCCAGGCAGTCTCTTGCCTGAGCCAAAAGTTGATCTAATATTCTCCCCACCTTCTTGAACTCCCAATCCACCCCCCCTCCTTCTACTGGTGGTCTGGAAGACTGCCCTCTGCAAAATCCAGAGCATTTGGCAGATTTTTGCCAGGACAGGGCACCTCATGAGCTGTGGGACAATTGCACTGAAACTGTAACTTTAATACAGACGGTGAGTCACAAGAGGAGAGAGACTTGCCCCGTGTTGGAAAGAGCATAGCTTAGTCTGTGCTACCACCTACAGGGGACTGAGGCCCACTGGCTCTTCGCCTCCTTGCTGGGCTCCTGGGACCAGTGGAAGTGGTGGCAACTCCTACCGGCTCCTGTGACCCGTGGGGCCCACAGTCAGTGACTTTTGCACATCTCCTAAGACCTGCTGCCCATGATCTGTGTCTCCCACTCAGCTCCTGTGACTCACAGCCTTTGGCCAGCAAATCCCACCCAGCCACTGTGACACACGGCCCTTAGCTGGTGACTCCCGCTGACTCCTGTGACCCTTGAACCCATAGTTGGAGACTCCACCCATTAGCTCCCCATCTGGCTGCTGTGACCTGCAGCCCATGCCTGAAGATTGCTGCCTGGCTCCTGCGACCTGTGGCCAGAGGCTGGTGACTCTGCCCTTCAGCTCCCCACGCAGCTCCTGCAGGACAAGACCAGAGGTCAGCAGCTCTGCCCTCTGATTCCCTGCCCAGGTCCTGTGACCTACACACAGCAGTATCCCAGACTAGCGGCACAGCCCCAACAGTGGCAGCACCACCCCTGACAGTGGCAGCAGCTCCAGGGTCCCTCCCACTGTGATCAAATTGAGCTGCCAGTGGACCCCCACTGCCTAGATGCTGAAGACCTTTTGAACTCTCCCACTTAATCGGTGTTTGTGTCACCCGGGACAATTGGTTTGGAACTCTTGACCTGGGCCAATCGCCTAGGAACCCACCAAGGTTATACCCTGGTTGTGTTGTTGTGGGAGTGTGGGATTCTCCCCTTCCAGTTGTCACCTGGGGGTGGGGGAGTGTCTTAGTTGCTTATATATCTCCATAGCTGAGATTTCAGCCCAAAGCCACTGATTCACTAGGATTGGACAGAGACTAGCTGGATACTGTTCAGTGCCATCTAGCCCCACCACACCAAACAGGTGCCCAGAGATTCAGGCAGTAGTTCAGAATAGGATCTTTGTAAAGCTCTAAGGGAAAAGCCACAATCACCAGTCCAAGTTATTTGGTAAAGGATTGGTTAATTACAACTCCAGCAGCTCTCAATTCTATTTCACCTTGCCTGCTTCTCTAGTCAAATAGTGGAAAATAATCACGGGGTGGAATCAGCAGAAAAAAATCTGGCAACATATTTAGACATAACAGAAGATCCTATTCATAAACAAATGACTGAGATGTCAGAAATTGAATTCAGAATTTGGATTGCAAATAAGATTAATAGAACGGAGGTAAAGATGGAATTAGAAATTCAAGGAGCAATTCAAAAGTTGTCTCAAGAATTCAATGAATTCAAAGACAAAATCACCAAAGATTTTTATACATTGAGGCAAGAACTTGTAGCCCTCAAAGATCTGAGGCTACAGTAGAATCCCTCAGTAACAGAATGGAGCAGGCAGAAGAAAGGACCTCTGACATTGAAGACAAGCTTTTGAACACTCCCAAATGCTCAGAGAGAAAGAGAAATGGAGAGCAAAGATGGATGATTTGCTGAGAGAATTGTGTGACCACTCCAAAAGAGCAAACATTCATGTTATAGGAATCCCTGAAGGAGAAGAGGATGGTCCAAAAGGCACAGATACTCTACTCCAAGAGAGCATTGAGGAAAATTTCCCTCATAGCAAGCATAGCAAGAGAAACTGAAATTCAGATAGCAGACAGTTTCTGAACCCCAGCATGACTCAACCCAAATAAAGCATCTTCTACACAAATTGTAATTAACTTCACCAAAGTTAATATGAAGGAGAAAATCCTGCAAGCATCTAGATGTAAGAAAATCATAAAGTACAAGGGGGAAGAATATTAGAATGACTGAAGATCTTTCTGCTGAAACTTTTCAAGCCAGAAGAGGATGGTCATCGACCTTCAATCTCCTAAAACAAAACAACTTTCAGTCCTGGGTCCTATATCCAGCTAAATTAAACTTCCCTTTATGACAGAGAAGTTAAATAGTTTAATGACATACACATGTTGAAGAAATTTGCCATAACCAAACCAGTTCTTCAGGATATCCTCAGACCTATCCTCCAAAATGACCGCAATGCTCTACCACCAAAATAAACTCACTCTGAAATTCTTAACCAATACCCAATTTCTGCAGTGGTGAAAAGATTCAAAATGTCCACTGGACTTTTGAAAAACTTGACACCCAATAGGCTACCAGGCTTATCAGTACTCTCAATTAATGTGAACAGCTTAAACTGTCCTCTTAAGAGGCACAAGTTGGCTGACTGGATACAAAAACTCAGGCCAAATGTCTGCTGAATACAAGAATCTCATCTTACCTTAAAGGATAAATATAGACTCAGAGTGAAAGGATGGGCATTTGTAATCCAGGCAAATGGAAATCAGAAAAAAGCAGGGGTGGCAATTTTATTTGCAGATACACTAGGTTTTAAACCAACAAAAGTAAGGAAAGACAAGGATGGTCACTTCATATTTGTTAAGGGAAACACTCAACATGTTGAGATGTCAATTATTAACATTTATGCACCCAACCAGAATGCTCCTCAATTTATAAGGGAGATCCTAACAGATATGAGCAATTTAATATCTTCCATAACACCATAACAGTTGGAGATTTTGACACCCCTTTGTCAGTGTTGGATAGATCCTTGTATAAGAAACTAAGCAAAGAAATTTTGGCCTTAAATTTTACCATACAACAATTGAATTTAACAGACATCTACAGAACATTTCATCCTAACAAAACTGAGTAACAGTTGGAGATTTTGACACCCCTCTGTCAGTGTTGGATAGATCCTTGTATAAGAAACTAAGCAAAGAAATTTTGGCCTTAAACTTTACCATACAACAATTGAATTTAACAGACATCTACAGAACATTTAATCCTAACAAAACTGAAAACACATTCTTCTCATCAGCCCATGGAACATCCTCCAAAATTGATCACATCTTAGGTCACAAGTCTAACCTCAGCAAATTTAAAAGTACAGAAATTATTCCTTGTATTTTCTCGGATCGTCACACAATAAAAGTTGAACTCAGCAATAACAGGTATCTGCATACTCATACAAAGACATGGAAACTAAATAACCTTATGCTGAATGATAGCTGAGTTGTAGATAAGATTAAGAAGGAAATAGCCAAATTTTTGGAACAAAACAATAATGAAGACATGAATTATCAGAACATGTGGGATACTGCAAAGGCAGTCCTAAGAGGAAAATTTATAACATTGCAAGCCTTCCTCAAGAGAACGGAAAGAGAGGAAGTCAATAATTTAATGGGACATCATAAGCAACTGGAAAAGGAAGAACATTCCAACCCCAAACCCAGAAGAAGAAAAGAAATAACTAAAATTAGAGCAGAATTAAATGAAATTGAAAACAAAAGAATTATCCAAAAGATCAATGAATCAAAAAGTTGGGTTTTTGAAAAATTCAACAAAATTGATAAACCCTTGGCCAATCTAACCAAAAATAGAAAATTAAAGTCCATAAATCAGAAATGGTAAAGATGAAATAACAACAAATTCCTCAGAAATTCAAAAAATCTTTCATGAAATCCTTCATGAACTACAAAATATTTATTCTCAGAACTATGAAAATCTGAAAGAAATTGACCACTTGGAAGCACGCCAACTTCCTAGACTTAATCAGAAAGAATTGGAAATGCTAAACAGACTTACATCAAGTACTGAAATAGAATCAACTATACGAATTCTCCCCAAAAAGAGAAGCCTGGGACCAGATGGCTTCACATCAGAATTCTACCAAACCTTTAAAGAGGAACTAGTACCTATATTACTTAACCTTTTCCAAAACATCAAAAAAGAAGGAATACTTCCCAACATATTCTATGAAGCAAATATCACCCTGATCCCCAAGCCAGGAAAAGATCCAACAAGAAAAGAAAACTATAGACCAATATCTTTAAAGAACATAGATGCAAAAATATTCAATAAGTTCCTAGCAAACAGAATCCAGCAACATCAAATAAATTATACACCATGACCAAGTGGGTCTTAAGGTTGGTTCAACATACATAAATTTATAAATATACTACATCACATAAACAAACTAAAAAACAAAGACCATATGATTCTCTCAATAGATGCAGAAGAAGCTTTTGACAACATCCAGCATCCTTTCATGATCAGAACACTTAAGAAAATAGGTATAGAAAGGATTTTTCTTGAACTGATAGAGGCCATCTACAGCAAACCCACAGTCAATATCATAATGAATGGAGTAAAATTGAAAACATTTCCACTCCGATCAGGAACCAGGCAAGGTTTCCCATTGTCTCCATTGCTTTTTAACATTGTAATGGAAGTCTTAGCCATTGCAATTAGGCAAGAAAAGGCAATCAAGTAGAATCAAGTGACCCTACAAATAGGGTCAGAGGAGATCAAACTTTCACTCTTCACAGATGATATAATTTTATACCTGGAAAACCCCAGGGTCTCAACCACAAAGCTCTTAGATGTGATCAAGGAATACAGTACCATCTCTGGATACAAAATCAATACTCACAAATCAATAGCTTTTATATATACCAATAACAGTCAAGCTGAAAAAATAGTCAAGGACTCTATTCCCTTTATAGTTGTGCCAAAGAAGATGAAATATTTGGGAATTTACCTAAGAAAGGATGTGAAAGATCTCTATAAAGAGAATTATGTAACTCTGAGAAAAGAAATAGCTGAAGATGTCAACAAATGGAAAAACTACCTTGCTCATGGCTAGAAAGAATCAACATTGTTAAAATGTCCATATTACTCAAAGCAATTTACAAATTTAATGCAATCCCTATCAA
>CAUYON010156834.1:0-28342 GCA_963573935.1 Arctocebus calabarensis
TGTTTTCACATAGTAAATGAGAAAATCTCATGAATGTTATGTCAATCAGGTTGATAAAAATATCTCAGATTGTATGTGAAGCCCGCACACTGTACCCCATGATTGAATTAATGTACACAGCTATGATTCAATAAAAAAAAAGAAAAGAAAAAAGAAAAGAGTACCATTGTATGTTATTGAAGGGAGCATAAATTACTGCCATTATGGCAAACAGTATGAAAGCTCCTCAAAAAATGAAAAATAGAACTACTGCATGATAACCGAAGGAAATGAGATCAGGATTTAAGATATTTGCATTCCTATCTCCAGTGCAGCACAATTCACAATAACCAAGATATGGAAAAAACCTAAGCATACACCAATAGATGAATGTATACAGAAAATGTGAGATATACATGTTGCATGTTTATATCACTATATATACTGAAGTACACACATGAGGTATGTATGAGTGCATATATCTCACACTTTCTATGTGCATATTACATATAATATATGCATATATAAACACACACATATACACTCAATGGAATATTATTCTGCTATAAAAGGAAGGAAATCTTGCCATTTAGGATGAATTTGGAGAACATAATATAAAGTGAATTAAGCCAGAAATAGAAAGACAAACATGGCATGAAAACACTAATATATGGAATCTGAAAAAGTTGAATCTAACATAAACAGAAAACAAAATGGTAATTTTTAGGAGATAGGTGGGGAGGATATTGCTCAAATAGCCAAAGCAATTGTAAGAACAAAGCTAGAACCATTACAATTTCCTTACAAAGTGTATAAACTCTTAGTTCTAAGATAAATATGGTCTAGAGATCTAATGTATAACACTATGACTATATTTAGTAATAATGTATCATATACTTGAAATTAAGACAATAGATAATAAGTGTTATCATCACAAAAAATGTTAAAGATTTGAGATGATGGACAGTTTAATTAGCTTGATTGGGGGAATCATTGCATAATGTATACATATATCAATACATCACATTGTATACCTTAAAGGTACACAATGTTTATTTGTCAATTGTGTTGCAATAAATATGGAAATAAAATATTTTATGATGACTTTCATTTCAATGCAAATATTTTCAAGTATATATTTTCAATAAAATTTTGCATAAGAACACTATGACAACAAAAATAAATAAAATTAATAATATCCAAAGTTAATACTAGTAACAATAATAAAGATAATAAATAACATTGATACATAGCCAGGGACTATTCCAAGTGTCTTACAAATATTAACTAATTTAAAGTTTATAGCACTTCACTGAGGTAGTTTTATTATCTCCATTTTACAGATAAAAAAATCTGAGAAAAAGAAAGGTAAGTATATTTCCCAGGATCATACAGTAAGCAAATAGCAGAGGTCAAGATTTGACTCAGTCTGATTTTACACCCCAAGTTCTAAACCACCACCACTATATTGCCTCTGTATAGTAACATAATCAGAATTTAGACTTTAGACCATAATAATAATTTTAGTATGTATTCAATAATGGCTCTTTTCCCTCCTTTGTATTTAGATTATTTGATATTTAATATTTTATGGTTATTCACCCTTTTTGCTTTTTAAAAAATTTTTTCCTTTTATTAAATCATATGCACATACATCATGAATATATTTATGCATTTGTGGGGTATAATGTCTTAATTTTTTATACAATTTGAAGTGCTTACATCAAACTAATTAATATAAGTTTCACCTTATTTACTTGATTGTTGTGTTAAAACATTTATGTTCCATACTTGATAGATTTGACTTGTACCCTTGCAATATGCTTCATAGGTGTGGTCCCACCATTTATCCTCCCTCTATTAAACCTCCCCCTTCTTCTCTCTTCCCCCTCAATTTCTCTCCTTCATCTTGGGCTATAGTTGTGATCTATCTTTCATAAGAATGTGTAAGTAAATATGAATTGGTTTCATAAAAGTACTGAGTACATTAGATACTTTTTCTTCCATTCTTGAGATACTTTACTAAGAAGAATATGGTCCAGCTCCATCCATGTAAACATGAAAGAGGTAAAGTCTTCATCTTTTTTAAGGCAGCATAATATTCCATGGTATACATATACCATGATTTATTAATATTTTCATGGGTCGAGGGGCACTTCGACCATGACTTGGCAATTATGAATTGAGCTGCAATGAATACCTTTTTGCTTTCTAAAAATATTATTTGTTAATTATTCTTTGCACTTAAATATAACTTTTGCAGTCTTTTTTGCTTAATATTTTTTCTTGCATCTCACATCATCTATTTTTTCTTTTAGTTGTTATTAATTTTGCTGAACTACCACGTTAAGGAATTCAAACGTGGCTATGTACTATAAACTTTCTGAGTACAAGTATGCCTGAAAATATTTTATTTTACCTGTCTGTGTGAAAGCTTGTTTGGGTAGGAATGGGACTCAAAATTCAAAGTAATTTTCATTTTCACTATCTCATTATCTTTTAACATCCAGTATTATTAATGAGAAACCCAATTGTTGTTCGTTTGTATGTATTCTCTGATAGCTTTTAGGATTTCTTTCTTTATCTTTGTCTTTCTGAAATTTCACCATTATATATACATATACATATGTATTTGTGTATGTATATGTATACATATACATATACATGTATCTGTATACCTATAGCTATATCTAGATATGTATTTTCCTTTCATTCTCTTTGGCACTGGGTATTACCTTGAATCTAAAGTATCCTTTGGCTTTGGGAATTTTTCTTCTATTATTTCTTTAATTATTTTTTCCCTACATCATCTCTTTAATTTCTTTTCTCTTTAAGTCTTAAGGGCAACAGTTCCCTAATTAATTACCTGACAGTTATCCTGAATCCCCTTCAGCTACTTGTATCTATTGCTTGTGAGCTTAAAGAGATCTTTTGTATGTATATTGGTCTCAGTTTCAGTCCAATGTGTTTTCTATCTTTCAAGGATTCCTTAATATTTCTGGTCTCTTGATAGCAATCTTTCTTGTTCTCTAGCACTTCCTTGCATTTGTTAATTTCCTATAAAACATTTTTATTTTGTAATGATGTAGAGAAGAAGAGGTTAATCTGACAGCTTGAGTTAAGCTTCCATACTTATTTTCATCTTATTGTAAAAGCATACTATTTATGTTGTGTTAAAACTTTTGTAGAACTAGACAGGTTAAAAATAAATAAATAAACAAACATAAAGGAACATTACAGAAGTTATTAAGCTATTGCAGGTTCATTTTCTAGTTAAATACAAATATTTAACTAGAAACTCTCAAACTTGGAGAACAGCTGGTGTTTTTTTTTTTGTTGTTGTTGTTCATTTGTTTGTTTTTGCAGACAGTTTGAGAAGTTGTGTTGTAAACCATAGAGGTTCCAGAGGCAGAAATATGGTTGGAGAAGAACATTCCAGATCTCTTAGGCTCATCAGTGGGACAAAGATGTAGGTTTTAAGCCCCACCTATCCAGGGACCACATTGATTTGTATCATTGCTCTATTCCTTGTGCCTGAACCATGTATGTTGCTCAATAAATGAACAGAAAGGAAAGAACTTGTTGCCAGTTATACCATCACTCTTTTCTTTATTTATTCTTATGTGAATGTCAAGTTGAGATTTTGACCAGTGGAACTCTGTGGATACACGCTCAAAGTCAGCTATGTGTTTGAATTCTTCCAGAAATGGTTCAAAATACTTCCTCTATCAGCAATAATAAGAGCTAATATTTGCTTAGTGCTCACTCTGTGTCAGTCTTCTAAGTGCTTTTATAAGTAAATCTTCTTTAAATTTTACAATAACCCTCAAAAATAGGCAATATGGTGATCTCCAGTTTATAGAGGAGGACACTGAAGTTTCTAGACTTTCAGTTACCCACATTCATATAGCTAGTGGTAGTAGTGCTAGAATTTGAACATAGGCAGTTGGATACACTGTGTCCATCTTAGGTCTTTTTTGGTGGCCTGACTCTAACTTATCCTTAAAAATATCTTGAGGCCTTTGACTGGAACACTGGAATTTGATTCCAGAGCCTTTTGGGACATGCCATGTAAATGTTCACCCTAGTCTTTTGTCAATCAGTCCCATGAAGTCAAGATACTGAGTCAGATTTGGGCTAATACACTCTGAACTGATACAGTGTTCCTTCCAACAATAGTGTCTTGCACAAAAAAATAATTATATATATATATATATATACACACATACACACACACACACACATATATATGGTTGTAAATTCTTATAAGGATCTGTAATAGATATAAATAATTTCTGATGTTATTATCATTAGTAAGAAAATACGTATTTAACCAATGCTGTACTGTTCTTTAGAAATGATATGACTACCTCTGTCTACTGATTTATAGACCACATACTTGTGCATAAACTATTTTTTAACTGCCACACACCTCATAAAATGAGCAGGGCCAATTCATAAATGATGTAACAGTTCTTTTTCCTCCCAGAGGGGCCATCTCCTTCCTGCCTAACAGACACTGTGCCTTAAACTCAGCAGCTAATCTCTTATGCGTTCATTTTTGGCTGTGGTCATTTTTTTCCAGGTTGTATTCATAGCTTTTAGCCATGTTTTATAAAAAGCAAAGTATTGTGTTAATGTATGGATTGATGCAGTGTTTAGAATAAAAATATTCCATTTTTGGCTCCATTTTGCCATGTTTTGGCCAAGTGTATATATATCTATGGAATGCAGTTTAGATTTTCCTTTGCTACATGCTGACTTTTGCTAATTCATTTTTCCTTTGATTTTCTTATGAAACCTTTCTGTCTGGACATTTTTAACTCTTGAGACTTTTGACTGCTCTAAGGATGAGTGACTAATCCCACTGCTGAGTCAGGTGTTCTTGTTCAAGGACAAAAATTGATTAAGAGTTAGCATAGTGTATGTGGTGGGAGCAGTAGGGGAGTACTAAATCCTGTAAATACATATTCCATCTTGGTCAGTATTTAATATAAAAATAACCCCAACTTTATGCTTTAATGATCTGGCAAGGGCTTTTCCTGTGCACTCATATTTATAGATTGGAAACTGTGTCTTGCCTAGAAAAGGTTAAAATATATTTGTAACCAAAGGGATATGTCTAAGGGAGTTCCCCCCTCATTTGAGACTTAAATAAACTAAAAAAAAAAATCCCTGCCCTTTACATAGATGGATTGAGTCCAGATTTTCCCTTAAAAAAAAAAAAAAAAGAAACTGGAGACCCTCACTTCAAATAGCAAAGGTCTCTTATATTGAGCCCTGTGTAAGTGGGATCAGGTTTCTCTACTTGGAAACAGGATTGAATTGGAAACCAGCCTGAATAGATATCCCATTTCTCCCCCACAACCCCAACCTGGAATTGAACTCAACAAAAAATTTTAGTCTCAAAACCTAAGTATAGGTAAAGTATGATAACCCACCTCCCACCAAAAAGTGGGATATTTCTAATATGCTTTAAAAAGTGAGCTAGCTAAAGCTGCATTTTGTCTATATTTGCTAGACCTAAATATAGGGAGTTATAACATTAGTTACAAGTCAGAGGAAAATTTTGCATGTGGGCTCCTTGAGTGTATGGCTTTTATCTATATTGAGCTGATTAAAAACAATTCGTATGTTAAAATAAGCAGCAAATTTTATTCAGCAGGATGGGGGAAGGGCAGATCTGCTCTAATATACACATCTTGTGTGTGTGTGTGCCTGCATGTATGTGTTGGCAGAGATGATGTGTGCAGGATGGGCATAGTGTGATTTGTGTTAAATCTTCTGCAATCATGTTCAAGTTGACAACAAGATAACATGTCACTTAGCCTTTAATTTCAGCAGAAGTTAATTATACAGTCGATTGTCTACAGCCACTTTGTCTTATCATCTTCACTCTACACAAATGCTGCATTTAAAAACCTTTCTAACCAAAACAAAGATTTCATCCATGCATCTCTCACTACTATGGCAAAACCAAAGAAATTTCCTGAGGAACAACCCTTGTTTCCCCCCCCCCCCAACAACAGACATCATGTTTAGTGCCTCTTTGCCTCTTGTCAGCATCTGGAAGGCACGTGAAAATTTTCCAAGATGAAACAAGCCTTGGGATTTCAGTGCAATAAGTGAATGGCTAAGTGAGTTTCCCTGGTCAATATAAGCCACTAAGATGTAGAAGTAATAAATACATTTATGTGTGAAGTCCAACTCTGACCTCCATTACCCACTGTTCTTGGTGACTTCAGGTTGGCTATGTGTGTTCTTGAGAACAGAAATCTGTTCTTGTTTTTGATTTTTATAAATCTGCCTTCAAAAGCTTCAATTTCTTTTACAGTGGCTAGAAGACTTAACAAGAGAAGTACAAAAGGCAGTGCAATAGAAATGCATGCTTCCGTTGTACAGAACAAAAGGATTCATGTTGAAAATGAGCAAAAATTGAATCCCATTTGAAAGCAGAATTTGCAATACTATGTAGCAGCTGCCTGTGAATGTCTGTGGGGAATTTATTTTTTTCTAAGTTACAAATTAAAAGGGGTTCTTTGGATAAAGAAAGATTTGAGGGAAAACAAACTCAAACTGCCATAAATCTGTGACAAAAATATTCTGAGTGGTAATGAGAGACATTTGGAAGTAATAGCATTGTGTGCCTCCTGAGTACTTGATTTTAAGGAAGCAATCTTTTTTTTTTTTTTACTCCAAGAAAACCTTTTGAACTTTCAGAACTCTATTCATTTGTGTTGATTCAGTTTTTCAAGGGTAAAAAGGCTGTCTGGGTGAAATTGACACTTGTTTCTAGGCATACATTACATGTCATAACCAGATTACGGTTTTCCTGATCCCTCTCTGCTGTTCTTCCTCACTGATGAGTCATTACACTGTGGGTTGCCACCTTAGGTCACCCGAGAAGGTCTCCATACATCATCACAGCTGGAATCTGTCACTTTTGACTGGCCCTTGTTTTGAAGCTTGTGATCTGGTGTTAGGGTAGTTTGCACCCTTTGACCTTTCTGGTGTAACTCTTCACATAGACTGCTTGTTTAGCTTTTAGAGCCTTTAGGTTGATTAGACAGAGTGATTAAATCTCCCGGATATGTTCACTTACATTTAATGTTCTTGGACATTAATTTTAAGGCTTGCTAAATGACGTGGTTTGATCAGGTGTTAAGTGACCTAAAAACTGGATAGAAAACAGCTAAGGGACCTCAAATAGGCTTTCCCCCCAACTTAGGTGGGAGTGGGGAAGTCATCTGTACATTCTCCAGCTTTTCTTACTACCAGGAGACTCCTGGTTTCTCAGCATATGAGAAAGGTTATGAATGAACAGTAGTATCATGGGAAAGGCCAAGCGATTGCCAAATGTGCAAGCATCACTCACAGGGCATCCCCTCAGAAATTCTTGAGTGGAGCATTTCCTTTCAGAAAATAAATCCAGTTTAACTACTTTAATACAATAGCAATTCCCCAAAGTAAAGCAGTTCTATACATGGCTATTTCTTTTTGTGATCAACCCCAAAGATAGTAACAGACCATTTTTAATTTCCAAAAAATGGCATAGTAACTGTGACTTGTCTTTCAGAGTCAAGTATTTCATGTAGAGCTCATGACTCTGAGACATTTGTACCTGAAGATCACTTCTCAAGATAATAATACCAATTGACCCTAAATAATTAGCATTAAGGAAAAAATAGTTTATAATCTGTAGTGACTCTGATGTCTGTAGTCCTCATTAGAGTGCTATCAATATATATTAAAATACATTTTAAAATAAAGATTGTCAAGAAAATATTTTAATTTCTATTTAATGGCAGTTGAATCATTGTCACATGTGATCAAGTAATGAGGACTGTGTGATCTAGTTCATGATATCTTTACTAATTTTAAAAATCTTATGAAAGTTAACTGTGATGGATTTCCTTTTTCTTGATAAGTAAAACTGTCTTCAGGAAGTTAATAAAGAAACCCTGTTTTCTCTTTTTATTCTTATATTTTTAAAAATTTCAGGTTAATATGGGGGCACATACAATCAGGTTTCATAAGTAGCTTTTGTAAGGTTAAAGTCCATGTTGTAGGTGTGTCCTTCACCCAGGAAGTCTGCCATGTACCTGTGAAATGTACCTGTTCGGTGTAAACTTACCCAAACACAACCCTCTCCCCTATTTGAATTTGAGTTTTTCTTTTATGTGAGCATGTAGTTGTTAATCCACCAGTTTTACATTGGCACTGAGAACACATGATGATTATCTTCCCATTCTTGTCATACTTCGCTTAGGAGAATATTCTCCAAATCTGTCCAGGTGGTTACAAAAGATAGAAAATCTCTGCCTTTTTATAGCTGAGTAGTATTCCATGGTGTACTTATACTACAATGAATAATCCATTCATATATTGAAGGGCACTTGGGTTGTTTCCCCATTTTTGCTATTGTGAATTTTGTTGCTATAAAGATTCAAGCGCAAATGTCCTTTTGGCAAAATGTCTTTTTTTTTTCTTTTTGGTAGATACCTAGTAATGGGATTGCAGGATCAAATGGTAAGTCTGCTTTTAGTTCTTTGAGAACTTGATTTCCATCAAGTGCATTTTAAGGTTCTTAAAATTTATGTTAAATAAAACAGCATTTGAACGGTAGATTATTAGTCTTTTGAGCACCTACAAGGGACAGATACTAAACATATCAACATGGGGAATGCATAGGATTATGGAGACTACTACAGGTTCACAAATAATAATATTGTAGGATGCAAAGGACAACTGCAATCAGGGAAGTGCATATGAAGTGTTATGGGAGCATAGAGAAGATGGCATTAGAGTGTGATATGAATCCAAATAAGATGAACAAAGGCCAAAAGTATAGGGAAAGAAGTTATAGAAGTTACAAAGATGTGATGAAAGATGCTATGAAAGCTATTGATATATGTAACAAAAAGGGAAGTAGTCCAGTGTAACCCATAGTCCAAAGGGATGCTGTGATGTAAGACTGGAAAAGTAATTCAGGGACCATTTGCAGAACAACATTAAATGTCAGGCTATAGTGAGAGTTGAATGCAAAGTCCCTGCTCAAACTTCACAGTCAAATACTGAAACCTAGAGTTGAATAATGTCATGGGCCTAGAAGGCTATACCTTGGAATATCCACTGAGGGACCTAGAAGGAAGGGGAAAGTTAAGTTGGCAAGAGGGGAGATAGCTTGGCAGAGTAAATCAGTTTCCTAGTTATTACTTAATACAGGTATATTTGTCATTAAAACAACTTTCTACTTTAGATTTAATATAGGAAAGACTGGAGTTGTTGTTATTTTATTATTACTCTGTAAGAAAAAACGCAATTTTTCATAGCTTATAGTCAGCACAAACATTCATCTGTCACTGAGGGGGATTACTACAGATATAGAGAAGAATGAAGAAATTGTGCCACTAGCCCTTGGGGAGATCACATTTCCGTTTCCATGTGGGAAGTCAGTGCTGGACTGTATGTTCATGTAAGAATGGTAAGAAAAAACAGAAGGATCGAGTCTGTTTGGGTGTGTCCAGGCAAGCTTCCCAAGGAGGAGAAGCATGAGGTGGATCTTGTCTCTGTAATGCACAGTGCTTTGCCATTGATATTAGAATTTCCAAACAGAAGCCTTCAAGAAGTCAAGACTGGAAAGCCCAAGCTGAGCGTCTATCCCCGCATAGTAAGGACCCTAGGTAGTATGGGGAGACTAGGGGATGATGCCTATAGAAACCTCAGAGTTGGATGGGTCTAAAGATAAGATGGAATTGAATAAGAGGAAAGCCAAGCAGTATTAAATGGAAGACTTGAAAGCAAAGAACCTATCTTTACTGTCTTCTGAGGTCAAGAAGAATCCTATTAGATTTTATCAAGTGTTTTTTTGAAAGCTTGCAGCAAAGGATCAAGGAAACCATGATTAGAGATAACAATTTTTAAAATTTTTTTTCTCTTAGCAATTTTATTAAATCATAACTGTGTACATTAATGCATTTATGGGGTATAAGGCTCTAATTTTATATACAATTTGGAATGCTTACATCAAATTTTTTTTTTTTTTGAGACAGAATTTCACTATGTTGTCCTCAGTAGAGTGCCATGGTGTCACAGCTCACAGCAACCTCAAACTCTTGGACTTAAGTGATTCTCTTGCCTCAGCCTCCCAAGTAGCTGGGACTACAGGTGCCTGCCACATACATCACACTTCTTAACATAGCCTTCACCTCACTTGCTTAGTTGTTGTGTTAGGACATTTATACTCTACTCTTAATAGATTGGACATGTACCCTTACAATATGAAGCATAGGTGAGGTCCCATTGATTACCCTCCCTCCATCTGGCCTCCCCCCTTCCCACCCTCACCCTCCCCTTCCCTCCTTTATTCTGGGCTACAGTTGTGTTTTATCATCCATATGAATGTGTTGGGTGACTTTATATTGTTTTCATATTAGTACTGAGTACATTGGATACTTTTTATTCCATTCTTGAGATTTGTTACTAAGAAGAATATGTTCCAGCTCCATCCATGTAAACACAAAAGAGGTAACGTCTCTATCTTTTTTATGGCTGCGTAATATTCCATGGTGTACATATACCACAATCTGTTAATCCATTCATGGGTCGATGGGCACTTGAGTGTCCATGACTTGGCAATTATGAATTGGGCTGCAATAAACATTCTGGTGCAAATATCTTTGTTGTAAAATGATTTTTGATCATCTGTATATATATAGTGGAGGAACTGCAGAATTGAACAGCAGGTCTAATTTTAGTTGCCTAAGTGTTTTCCAAACTTCTTTCCAAAAGGAATGTATGAGCTTGCATTCTCACCAGCAGTGGAGAAGTGTTCCCTTTTCTCCACATCCATGCCAACATCTGTAGTTTGGGGATTTTGTGATGTGGGCTACTCTTACTGGAGTTAGATGATATCTCAAAGTGGTTTTGTTTTGCATTTCTATGTTGATTAAAGATGATGACCAATTTTTCATGTATCTGGAGGCCATGGGTCTGTCTTCTTCAGAGAAGTTTCTGTTCAAGTCTCTTGCCCACAATGAAATAGGATCACTTGTTCTTTTCTTATTAATTAGTTTGAGTTCTCTGTGGATTTTAGTTATCAAACCTTTGTGAGAAACATAACCTTCAAATATCTTTTCCCATTCTGAGGGCTGTCTGCTTGCTTTACTTACTGTGTTCTTGGTTGTGCAGAAGCTTTTAGTTTGATCAGATCTCAGTAATATATTTTTAGTGTTGCTTCAATTGCCAAGGGGGGGGTCCTCCTCATAAAATATTCTCCCGGCCAATTTCTTTAAGTATTTCCCCTTAACTTTTCCCAAGTATCTTTATAGTTTCATGTCTTAAGTTTAAATCTTTTATCCAATGAGAATCAATTTTTGTTAATGGTGAAAGGTGTGGGTCCAGTTTCAGTCTTCTGCAAGTTGCCAGCCAATTCACCCAGCACTATTTGTTAAATAGGGACTATTTCCCCCAATTTACATTTTTGATGGGATAATCAAAGATCAAATGATGTTAAGTGACTGGGTTCATCCCTTGGTTCTGAGATATCAATTTTTAAAATAGATGTGAACCAATCACCACCTCTAATTGCTGCTGTTATTAACTTATTTATTTATGACAGAGTCTTACCCTAACTTCTGGATTCAAGTGATTCTCTTGCCTCAGCTCCTGAGTAGCAGGGACTCCAGTTGCCCACCACAATGCCTGGCTATTGTTTTAATAGAGGCAGAGTCTCACTTTTGCTGAGACTGGTCTCAAACTCCTGAGCTCAAGCCATTCTCTGACTTGGCCTCGCAGAGTGTTAGGATTACAGACATGAGCCACCATGCCTGAACTTTCCAACTGTTCTTTAGAAGAACATAAATGCTAACCCATTTCTCAAAGCATCAGAATACATATGATTACAAAGAGATGGCCATAACAAGATCTGAGGAATTCACAAAAATGACTTGAGGAGGATAACACATTACCCCATTCTTTTTCACTTTACTCATCACAGCCTTTTACCCACTCCTATTCCTGTAGCCCTACCCCTGGGGAACCAGCGTCAGGCTCTGCTTAGTCTTTGCACACAGTTCTAACTAATTGTAAGTGGCAGAGCTGAAATTGGGCCTTGATTGCCCAGAAACACATCAGTTATTTCATGAAGCAGATAGAATGTTTGTGGGAACAGGCACTGGTATCTATTGGTGAGAGCAGGCACAGACTGTACCTCTTGCAGCTACTAATATTGCTGTAGCAATTAAAGTCACTTACAACTCTGGTGAAGAGGACTTCCAGGAGTTGAGACTGAGCCTACTGATGTAAAAGGAGGTAATTTGCCAGATGTCAAATAAGCCCTATTATTTAGGAAGGTTCACTGTGTTTTTGAAGGTGTCATCCCGAAAACACAGTCCTAAAATAATAATATTTGTCTGTGGAATGAAAATAAAACGTATGTTGCCAATTAATAAGGATAATTGCTTGCTAAATAAAAAATACAAAGCAGTTATTATAGCACTATAGTGCAGCATCAACTTCTAAATGGAAATTAGGCATTCACAACTCAAAGCACTTTATGTGGTTTAAATAAACAGTAAGAAAATAGGTTGTTCAAATAATGTTCTCTTTGTAGTAGATGACACAGTACATATGTCTTGAGTATGGATTTATGTTGATCTAAATTCACCAAAAATAAGGATATTGAAATAGCAGCTCCTATTCATTGAGCACCCACTAAGTTTATACAGGCATACAGATGCTCCTTGACTTGTGATTGGTTATTTCCTGATAAACCTATCATAAATTGAAAATACCATAAATGGAAAGTACACATAACCTACTCATCATCACAGCTTAGCCTCACCTACCTTCAATGTGCTCAAAACACATTAGCCTACAGTCAAGCAAGATCATCTGGCAGCACAGTCTAGTGTAGTGTATTGGTTGTTTACCTTTATGATCATGTGGCTGACTGGGAGCTACAGCTCACTGCTACTGCCCAGCATAGCCAGAGAAGGGAGCAATCAGAATTCCAAGTTCATCCATTGCTACTGAATGTGTATGGCTTTTGGACCATCATCGTTAAGTTGAAAAATCATAAGTTGAGCCGTCTGTGTAGTATGCATGATTTCATTTAATTACCACAACAGCTTTTCAAGGTAAGCATTATCCTTTCAATTTGATAATGGGGGAAAATGAGAAAGCCAAAGTGAAGTAATTTGCCTGCCATCACTGTGCCAATATGTCAAGTTCTTACTGTACTGTCACACACTGCCATTTTGTTTGTGTTCTTGTTACAGTGTGGCAAGAAAAAGAGGCCAATCTAATAGTTAAGAACTGTATGTTCACTTCCTACTTACTGCCCTGTGTCTTCTCTACCATACTGGTTGTCTTCTAGAAGTTTCCCTTCCTCTCACTCTGTTTTTTTTTGTTGTTGTTGTTGCAGTTTTGCCAGGGTCAGGTTTGAATCCACCACCCTTAGTATATGGGGCCAGCGCCCTACCCACTGAGCCACAGGTGCCACCCTCATTCTGGCTTTTTTGCAAAATTAATCCTCCCTAGAGGAGAGAGTAGTGGTTAGTATGGGCCATAAAGAAGACTTTGGGGATCTAGGTAATGTTTCTTGACCTGAGTGGAGTTCTATGGGCGGGTTTACTTTGAAAACTCATTGCTTTTTATACTTATCTGGATCCATGTTCTACCTTTTTAAAAAAGTTTCTTCCTGTTAGCCTTTGATCTCTCTCTCCATTATTTATTCTCATTTTGTTTTTTATACATATATAATATAAGCTTGATTATACATAAATTTCTTTATTAAATCATCAAGTTTTAGTCTCCTGAAAACTGGCCAGGAGAAAAGACCTATGACAAACTGGCTTGAGAGTAGATGAAAGGAAGGGGACAGCATGCTACCTGGGCAAATAGTCCCCATGTAGATCAGCCGGGAACTCTTGGTCTGTTGAGCACTGTGCTCTTACCTATTGAGTTAAATAAGTCCTTTCACCGCAAACTAGCTTTATCACAAATTAGTCTTTTTTTCAAAATGGTGGTCATTTTTTCCTCCCAGTGATTGGTTCTCATCCCTAAGTATGCTCTGGGTAGCGCTATAAGCAAAGTGGGATGGGGGTGGAAATGCCTCATCATTTGCATGAAGTTGCTTTTGAAAATGGAAAATTTTAGGATACCTCTGAGCACATCTCACTGAGAAAAGGTCAGAAAAAAATATATACTCCATTGATTGACCCTAGGACAGAGTCAGGTAAAAGTTCATGGCAAGGTAAGGGGTATTTATCTCTTTGCATTTTCCAAAATGTGCCAGAGGACTGTGATAAATACCTCGGGCTTCAGGGGACACCCAGAGCACATGAGTAAAGAAGATGACTGATCCTCTGATGATGGTTAAATTCCTCATATGTGCCTGGAAAATGCAATCTCCTCTTAGTTCTGACTAAGTAATACTAAAGTTTTTGGGAGGCCATTGTTTTGGACAAGCCTCCTGCAACAGGCCCCAGCAAAACAAATGAAATCCAACTGGAGGACATTAATGCTAAGTGACATATAATCAAACTAAAATTTTATGGAAGCAGGTAGATGCCCGAACAAACCAGTCCAAAGAGGAGAGTCACAGCAACCAATCAAAAAAAACCAGTCTATCTGAGTCAGTGTAATGAAGAGTCCTTTCTACATGAGCCCTTATAAGATAAGTGACCTAATGTTACCTAATCCTGTTTTTTTTATTGCTCTGTTTCTTTTTTCCCACCTTACAAAAACCAACTCTTCTCTCATGCTCAGAAGAACACTCATTTTATTTTATAAAATAAAATAAGGTATTAACCCAATTCTAGGATCGCAAATAAAAAACAATTAGATATTTGAATGAAATTTATTGTAATTTTGTCTTTTGAAAGTAAGCACAATTATATCCAATTTCACAGATTGGGGAAGTAATGGTCATAATAGGAAACTGGTTTGCCAAGAACATATAAGTTAAAGGTGGCAGAATGCAGGTTAAAACTTATCTTTTATATTAACCCTATGGCATCTAAAATTTAAGTGATACCCAAATTACTTAAAGGGAGGAGATGAGTGGATGTGTTGAGTAAAATGACTAATTGTCATTATAATTAAAATCTGTCTTCCTCCATAAAAAACAAAATAAAGCAAACAGCCCCCCCAAACAAAACTTCAACCACATTTCCCCCCATAGTGATAAGCAAGAGTTATAAACTGGGAACCGGAGGAGCAAAACTAGCTTCAACTCCTGACTCTGCCATGAACTGTGGGTCCTTGGCTTACTCATTTCATTGTACTAAGTTTCAGTTTCTTCATCTGTAAAATGAGGATAATAAGGCCTACCTGTGTAACAGAGATGTTAAGAAGATCATGTAGATTAAATGTTTTACTTAAGCTGCTATATACTGTAAACTAGATAGCTTGTAAATAATAGAAATCTATTTCTCACAGCTATAGATGCTAGGAAGTCCATGATCAAGGAGCTGGCATTCAGTGTCTAGTGAAAGCCCATTCCCTGATTGCATCTTCTTACTATATCCTCACATGGTGGATGGGGTCTCTTTTATGAAGACACTAACCGATTTTCTGAGGGCTCTTCCCTCATGATTTCATCACTTCCCAAAGGCCCCCCTCCTAATGCTATCACCTTGGAAGTGAGGATTTCAAGATAGAAATTTTGGGAAGACACAAACATTCAGACTATAGTACTAAGAAATAAAACATTTTTTTAAAAAAAGTTGTTACATGTATCAGGAGGAATTATTCAAAGACAGGCTAGATCATGACATAGCACAACAGGGGAGCAGCAGAAAAGGCAGAGAAAACTGTGGAGGGACTAGCCTTTGAACTGAGTCTTGAAAGACAGGGAAGATTTGGATATATAGGCATGGGGCAGGAGCAAAGTGCAAGCAGTGGATGTGGAAAAGAAATCCTCATGACCTCAGCAAGAGTATAGCCATTTTAGGAAAGAGCTAGTGAGAGAATGAAGGTCAGAAGTCAAACTGTATGATCACAGCAACTACCTCCCCGTCTGCTGGAATGCTTCAAGGCTAGTGTTCCTGGGAAACAGCACTGTAACTTTCGACCTTGCCCCCAGCTGGTGGCCAATCGAGGATGTAAAAATTCACCCTTAGTGCAAAAATCAGTCTCTCTCTAGAGGGGATGAGTTCCTCTAAGAACCCCCTCCCACATTCCAACCATACCTATAAGAGGTCATAAAAACCTCTTGAAATTATGTGAGACAGGGCTGACTACCAGTCAGACTTCACTCTGCTCTCCCCCCTTCCTCTGCGAAATAAAGCCTTCCCAATCACTGGACTGGACTCCTCCCCTTTTACAGACCTTTCCTCCCAACTCTACCCTGTTCCCTTCAGTGGAAGGAATTCCTTAACCAGGGAGTCAGGGCTTGGAAAGGTGTACGGGGAACAAGAAGTTGTTTACTTAGCTGCAGAAGAGGGTACATGAAGGGAAATAGGAGCAAAATATTGGTATAGAGATGTGCTGCTGGTGGGGCTTCAGGACTCTTACAGAGGATGTCCTCAAATGCCAGGACAAAGTGATAGGCCTTATTATGCAAGGAACCTGAAGTCTTTCAAGGTTTGGGGATGAGTCTGCTCAGTAGGGAGATGTGTGATAAGGGCTGAATTTCAGGATAGGAGCTCTGCCACAGTGCCTTGGGTGCAATGGCGCAGGTGTGCAGACCCTGAGAGATAGCATTACAGTAGGGTAGGGCGGTGATGGGGTGAGATGGGACTGGATTTTAATAGACAGGAGATAAGACCTACTGTTACTGTCTGCAGCACTGAAACACTCCAGCCTGGGCACCTGAGTAAATCTGCTTCCATTATTTCACAGGGACAAACAGGCCAAGGGCCATTCAAGCTTGGTTTGAATAAAACCACTGCTGAAGGATAACGTTTCCATTTTATTCTCGCTAATAACACAGTCTCAACTACATCTATACACAGAGTTCCGATAACATATTTGCCACTTTACAAACACCAAATTGTTTCAGCACCAGTAACAATGTACATAGCATGTACAATAGCCGGCTGCTCTCTGGGGTTTAATACACTGTGAGCATGTTTCTGCATCTTTAAATGAACACAAAGCACTTGCTCAGACCTCTGGCCTTGTCTTTGTCCCATTGTTAATATGATAGACCCAGCCAAATGCTATCAGAGAAGTATGATTTATACATGAAAGACACTGTCAGAAATGGTTGGGGGGAAACGTATGAAGGAAAGGGGCATTTCATTTGTCTTCATGTAACTCTTTAAAATCAGTGAGAGTAGCAAGATGACTGTATTCTTAAACCTTTGATAAGGCATTAGGAAGCTGACATGGTATCTCTTGATGGGCCATTACTACCTGCTTTGGATGCCAAGTACTTTCATCCACTCCAGAAGTATATTAATGAGGCAGGAAAGGCGTATCTGGGAAATAAAATCATCATCTAAGCGTGGCTTTTTTTCTTTGTTAATCATCCTCTCTTCCTTTTTCTCCTTTACATTTCAAAAGTTGGTCTGGGTGGAGAGAAGCCTGCTGGGGTTTTAGGAATAAGAAACACATGCTGTTGGCTCGCACTGGTTTTCACTGATGTTTTTTTTTTTTTTCTCCTAACACATGCAGGGTGTAGGCATTTTGATGTTTGCTCTTGGGCGGCTTTTCCCAGGTGCTTTCCTCCCTCCAATTTCCCCTTTTTGCTGTGCTTCAAAGGGGAAAATGAGGAGTCAGTGGCCACATTTAGCAGATGAAATAGAAACAATGGCTTTTCAAAGGGGTGCCACAGAGGCCGAGGTTTGAAAGGTGATTGAGTGGCCTTTGGGGGAGCAAGGAGAGTTCAGCTGTGCATAGCAAGTTGCTTCCTTCAACCGAGCTGTGCTAGAATTCAGGAGACTTTCAACTGTATTTATTTTACTTTAAAGGGGGCAAGAAAAGAAATCGGGAGCGTTCTTTAGATGCGAGTCACTAGGAGCTCTGCCTGTCTTCTGCACAGAAGCCCATGTTAATCTGTAAAAAATTGATTTATGTCACTGCCAGTTACATGCTCATGTGGAGAGCAGAGCAGGCCACATGGAGATGAAGGGGCCGCTCTTCACGCTATCTTCATAGGAAGAACTTAGCAACGGAATCGCCCTGGTCTGCTCCCTGCTTTCTTCTTCCTGGAAAGACAGGTTTCGCGTGTGGTAAAGAATAGTGTTTGCTTAATGATGCACTTAATGAAAGTCCTTGATCAATGATAATTTGTGAGCTTCAAGTAGCGGGAGGCTTGAAAAGCATAATCATTTAGCAAGTAACTATTTATTTTCTCTGGCAGAAAAGGGAAAAAATCGATGCATCAGGTCTAGCAATCTGCAAGAATATGACAGAAAGACACGGGTGGCTTAAAGCTAGATAAAGCCGCGGATGAGGCTGGGAGAGGGAGTGTGAACCAAAGTGCTAATTGGTGAAGTGGAGACCTAAAGCAGTGAGGGAGAGAGCCAGGAAAACAGACAGGTTAGATGAAATGAGAGATGAAATCAAGAGAGGATTGGGCAGCAAGGGCATGCTCACTGAAATCAACAAGTTGGTAAACCAAAAGGGGAAAAGCACAATGTCAAGATCAAAACCAAGATTAAATTGCCCATAAAGGAAGACTGCACACCAAGGTAAATGGCTGTTAATAATCAGCCACGTGGCATGCAGCAGGCAGTAATGAGAGTAATAGGGAACTCCATCAGGGAGGGGAGCTGCTGTGGCTGGGAGAGAGTACAGCAGCAGAAGCCCCCTCCCCATAAAACAGGCAGGGACCTGGAGGGAGAAGGAGGGAGTGACACCAAGCAGGCAACACACCAGGGACTCCCTAGGGTACAGGGGTGGCCAAAGAGTCTCTGATGCCTGCTGTCTTCCTCTGTCTGCTGTTCCTGCAAGCTTAGCAGAGCACCCTGCAATTAAAATCCATGGACCTTTTAGGTTAGCAAACAATATGCTACTCCTCCCACCATCCTCCATGTCAACTGTAAAATTGCACTTATGTTCTCTGTTCTAGAAGGCTACCTTAACATTGCATTTGCAGTACGCCATACAACAACAATAGTTTCCCTCGCTTTTTTGGAAAATGTGATTGTCATATTTAAAGGTCCTTTTTAAATTGTACATGCTCAGATTTCACAGGATGTACCCCACCTTAGGAAATGTAGCCCTCCTCCACATTGAGAGGCTCTGACCTACTGTAACTATGAACAGATAGTAAAAGTCAATTGATGCGAATCCTTAAAAACAAGATTCTTAGAGGTAACAGTGCTCCTAGTCTAACAGCAGAAAGCAGTTCTAAGATGAAGAAAGCAGTTAGACGTCTACAATTGTACTCACAGAGAGAGACTGAGTCAAGTTTGGTACCTAATGTCTCTTGAACACCATTTTATTGCTATTTTGCCTCTTCTCATTAATTTCTAATTGACGTTGGGCTCAGATGAAATATTCCTAGATGATCTAGAAATAAAATCAGATCAGCAAGAGAATTTTGTTATCCAGATTCTAAAGGGAGTTGTCTCATCTGTCTACTTCAGTGGTCTAAGAATAACATAAGAGTGGGGCCCAGCACCCAGCACAAAAATTTACGTATCCAAAGAGTGCAGAAGATATTTGTGAATAAATAAATGAATGAGTGAACAAAAAACTCACAATCGTAAGAAAACCATTTAGTTTAGCATGTTTAGTTTCGTGCCCCTTTCTTTGGTGAGCCTCAGTTTCCTAATCTGTCCAAGAAGGTTAAAACTGCTGCTCCCTGTCTTAAGCAATTCTTGTGAGGATCAAATGTTTATCAAAGTTATTTGTAAATACAGAAATACAAATATACAGAAAATCCCTGTGAGTTTGATAAGAAGGAAGAGAATGGAAATAAAGTCCCCAAAGTAAAACTGGAATTATACAAATCCTTTCTCCACTGTGAGTTGCCCTCAAGCAAAATTCTAGTGTACATAGCTTATCTCTGTAGACTGTACCAGAAAAAAATCTCTGCTTGAGTGTATGTGAATCAATCCTGACAAAGCTAATTAGAAAAGGTGGGACCTGAGATGGGAAATGGAAAGGAGAGTTGGGTGGATTTTCAAGCAGGAGGCAGGGGTAGAGACTTTGGAGTAATGAAAAGAAGCCAGAGAGCAGAAGGAAACCATGATGGTTAATGCTACAGCAAACATTTCTCAAATGCAATGCAAGGTTGTAAAGATACAGATTTCAAAATCACAATGCCTCACATCATGGGTAAATCATTGCATAACATATTTACATGATAATTTTAAAAACACCAATATCAGTACTGTTTAAAATAAAAATCAAGAAGGGTAAAAAGTCATTGAGAAATTAGGCAAAATAAAGAGAGCAGACAAGTAATATATCCTGTAAATAAGTTGGAATAAGGGTAAACGGATTATTTGTCTTCCTTTAGCTCAGATATAGTTATTTAATGAAACACACTCTTACATTAACACACTAGTGTGGGGCATTTACAGTTCAGGCATCCAATAATTATGATTTGGTTCTCTACAAAACAGGTGACTTGATTTGTATGTATAAAAATGAGAAGATTCCTTTGAGGAAAAGGGGAATAGAAGTTAACAAGCACTTTGAGGTATGTATTGGGGAGCTTGGGCGAGACTTGAGGGAGTTAACATATGATTCTAATATAGGAAAATTATTCAACAAAGAAGAAGACAGAAATAAAATTGTCTTCTCTATATCATGTACAATAAAGCAAAAAAAAATATATAGAAACCTCTCATTAGCAATGACGAAGGGTAAGATCCAGGGAACTTTCTAGTCAGTAAAGGTTAGTATGGATAAATGAATATGATAATTTTCACTACTCTCATTTGTAATATAGAAATGAGAGTAAATATAATAAAGATCACTTGTTGAGATCTTTATTTAGTTATCTATCCAAACTGCTTTATTTTTGATAAAAGTAGAAGGAATTGGTAAGGTCTTTCATTTGCTATGTTGGTCCCACTAGATGATTTGGGGATAAGGTTTGTCAGCTGCTGACCCCAGCACACATACACACCTGTGATGTTTAATTTCATGTGTCCACTTGATCAGGCTAAAGAATACTCACATAGCTCTGGCAAAACATTATTTCTGGGTGTGCCCGTGAGGATGTTTCTGGAAGAGTTTAGCATTTGAATTAACAGACTGAAAAGTATCCTAAAGAGGATCACCTTCACCAATGTGGGTGAGCATCACCCAATCCACTGATGCCTAAATAGAGCAAAAAGTTAGAGGAAGAGAAAATGTACTCTTTGTTTAAGGGGAGACATTTCTATTCTCCTACTGTCAGACATCAGAGGATCATGTTCTCAGGCCTTTTGATTCACACCAGGACTTAATCCCACATGAGTCCCTCAGATCTTGGGCCTTCATGTTTGGACTGAAATTACCTCATCAGCTTTCGACTTTCAGATGGCAGATTCTGGCACTTCTCAGCCTCCATAATCTCATGAGTCAATTCCTCCTTTATGCATACACACACACACACACACACACATACACGTACATAAACACACACACATATACATGTATATCCCTATTGGTTCTTTTTCTCTGGAGAACTCTATTACACCATAATCATTATAAAATTTAATAGTGTTAGTAATGTCTAAGAAAATGAAGTCAGTAGTAACATATATGTGAGAATTGGGGAGGTCTTATTTAGAGTAAATAATTTAATGCTGGGGCATGATTAGGATCAGAATAGTTCATGATATATCAATCATATGGAATTAGTGCACACAGTAAGGTAAGGGTTTGAAGCAAGCCTTGACAAATAGCAATAACGCAAAATCCTAGTGAATGATTTATTTTGAGAAAAGGGGCACTACTGTGATGTGAGTTAGTTGAATGTTCTTTTGTTCAAATATATGAATTTTTAGGAAGTCCCAGAAACATCCAAAAATTACATACAATTTCATCATTCTGGATAAGAATTGCTGGATTAGTAAGGTAATGTTCTTAATCCATTTAGGCTGTGTGGACATATTTTGTCTCAGTTCTCAGGTGACAAAAGTAAAGCCAAGGGAGTTCCAGCTTCAGGTAAGATGGAATAATCATAAATGTACCTTGTCTCTCTTATTGAATAAAATTATAAAATTTAGACACTGTACATGGGGAAGCTATGTGAGAACTTTGAGAAGTACATAGTAGCAGGAAGATTGCAGAGGAAGATCAGAATTTGAACTACCAAATTGGTGCTGAGTTTCCTATTTTTTCTTCTGGTATCTCCACTCTTGGGCCCAACATAGGAACCCAGACAGGGTTCCAGGAGAAACTAATTCTGACTTAAGAAGCAGAAAAGTGGATAAATAACTTTCACAAAAAGTAGGAGAAATCTCCCGCTTTATTTTCTTTTTCTCGCTCCTTTTCTTCTCAGGCCTCTGATTCCCCAGTGGTAGCGGCGCTGGCAATAAAAGCATTGGGAGCAGAGACCCAGGTACCTAAAGTTGTGAGAAAGACGAGCTTGCTTTTCTGATAAGAGGGACTGGTGTCATAGAAGACCCACAAATGTGGCACATGTAAAATTTGAAGAAATAATGGCTGGAAAAGTTCCAGATATGGTAAAAGACAAAAACCTACAGCTCGGAGAAGCTTAGCGGAATCCAAATAGGTTAAGCCCAAAGAAATCTATGCCTAGACACATCGTAATAAACCTGCTGAAAACTGTCTTGGTGCCCATTGCTCAGTAATTAGGGTGCCTGCCACATACACCGGGGCTGGTGAGTTCAAACCCAGCCTGGGCCTGCTAAAAACAACAATGACAACTACAACCAAAAAGTAGCCAGGTGTTGTGGCAGGCGCCTGTAGTCCCAGCTACTTGGGAGGAGGAGGCAAGAGAATCACTTAATGGCTCGGCGCCTGTGGTTCAACGGGCTAAGGCGCCAGCCACGTACACCTGAGCTGGTGGGTTTGAATCCAGCACCTGGACCTGCCAAGCAACAATGACGGCTGCAACCAAAAAATGGCGGGGCGTTGTGGCGGGCGCCTGTATTCCCAGCTACTTGGGAGGTGGAGGCAGGAGACTTGCTTGAGCCCAGGAATTGGAGGTTGCTGTGAGCTGTGATGCCACAGCACTCTGTCCAGGGTGACAGCTTGAGGCTCTGTCTCAAAAAAAAAAAAAAAAGAGAATCACTCAAGCCCAGGAGTTGGAGGTTGCTGTAACCTGTGGCGCCTCGGCATGGAGGGCAACATAGTGAGACTCTGTCTCAAAAAAAAGCAAAGAAAAGAAGGAGAAACTGCTGAAAACTAAAGATGAAGAAAAAAAATCTTGACTACAGCCAGAAAGACACATTATTTATAATGAAACAATGACTTCACTGTCTGTGGATTTCTGACTGGATTGCAATAGCTCCACCACTGCACACTGACCATCTTGCATGTATCCCCATAGGCCACACAAGCCAAGCTAAGCCATACTTTGACCTAAGCCTTAAGGAACCATTTTGTGACCTTCCTAAAACACAATAAGATAGTCAACCCATGAGGATCTATCAAAAGGTTGCTTCTCACTTGCTTCCAAGTGAGAGGAGGCCAAGACCCAAGTCCTCTTCTACCTCCCTGGTTCTGGTGAAATGTAGGACTGTCTGTTTTGCCTCCTCCTCTTGGGGTACAGCTTTAAGCTACAAAACTGCTTATCTAAAGTCCACAGTTGGCTCTTCTATGACACAGTGATCCCTGCTTATATTGTTAATCATCTGGCTCTTCCAGTTCAGTGTCATACTATGGCTTAGGGATGCAGAAAGTTGACCAATGCTGATTTTGTTTATACTATCTGTGTAACTAATCAACTGTCTAACAACATTTGGACTTGCTGATTCCTTACTAGCTGAGTGTATGGAAGAGTAACAACCCAATCTATCAGTTGCTACCATATTGCTGCTTAGGAAATACTTGACACTCATCAGATACCATTTAGGCTAGAAGGAAAATGTAAAACACTTTTAAGATACCACAAAACAACTCTCAAGACACAATGTTAGGTGGGAATATTCTTAAGGAAGGAATGTAAAACAAAGATATTCTTAAGTGAAGGAAAACTGAGAGAATTAATTGCCAGTATAACTGCTCTAAGGATTTGCTAAAGGAAGTTCTTCATTCTAAGAGGGATATGGTGCCAGAAGGAAACTTGAAACATTAGGAATGAAAGAACAACAACATAAATGATAAATATCTGGGTAATTATAAAAGACTATTCTTTTTATCTTGATTTTTATATTATAGTAAAACCTATGTAAAGTTACCCCCCAAGGGACTGTAGCAAATTGGTCCATAGATGGAGGTGGTCAATCTAAGGAACTAGGACCCTACTATACTGATATGTACATGTGATGTATGTCTGGTCTCTGAAAAGTAGGTCAACTTAAAGAGGTGGTCAGTGCAGGGAGGTGGTCAACTATGGAGGTTCTACCATACATTCAAGAGTTGAAATGAAGACTTTTATATTATCATCTGATTGGGTTTTAATGTACAAAGATGTAATACATAATGCAAACTACAATATAAGATTTAGGAGGATAAAGGGACTACTATAGTGATAAGATTTTTATATTCCTTTTAAGTATTAATCTATTAATTCTGAGTATAAAAAGTTAAATATGAAAAAAGTTAAATATGTATATTATAATCACCAGAGCAGTGTTTTTCAATCTTTTTAATCTCATGGCACACTTGAACCTAATGGTTAAACTTCCACGGCACACTTACATTATGTTGATTTTTAAAAAGAGAGAGAGAAAAAAAAGAATATACTTACTGTGCTTTAAAGTTATTTCAAAAATAATTTCATTAATTATCTTTAAAAATGTTTGTGGCACACCTAAGATCCTCTCATGGCACACCATTGTGCTGTGGCACATTGATTGACAATCACTGCGCTTGGCTGGGCTTGCTGGCTCACGCCTGTAATCTTAGCACCCTGGGATAATGAGGTAGATGGATTGCTTGAATTCACTAGTTCAAGACCAGCCTGAGAAAAATTGAGACCCCCATCTCTACTAAAAATAGAAAAACTAAAGCAAGAGGATCACTTGAGCCCAAGAGTTGGAGGTTGCTGTGAGCTATGATGCTGTGGCACTCTATCCAGGGCAACAGCTTGAGACTCTGTCTCAAAAAAAAAAAAAAAAAGAAAAAAATCACTGCATTGGAGCTACATATAAAAAGAACTAATCAAAGATACATAATGAAAACAATAGATAATTTAATGTGCATCGTTGCATCGTTAATGTTTCAATAACCCTAAAGAGGAAAGAGAAGTAGAAAACATGAAAAGTAAAGAAAACCAATAGAGGAAAAATAATAAATGACAAACCAAATCCAAACCTATTAGTAGTCACATGAAATGGTTTAAACACACCACTTAAAAGGTAGAGAGTCCCAGAATAAATGTAAAAATTTACAGCATCCAACTGTATAACTTGTGTACAAGAAACTCATTTAAATGTAATGACATAGCTACATGAAAATTAAAATGATGTAAAAATATATACCACCAATAATTAACTACACTTAGCTGGAGTGGATAAATACATGTCATACAAATTATTAATAAAATTCCAAACAAGAAATATTATCAGAGGGTCAAAGATTAAAGAGGGTCATTATATAATGGTAAAAAGACCAATTCACAAAGAATAAAAATTGTAAATGTGTATGCACCAGAAACAGAGATTTATAATATATAAAGCAAAAACTGACAACTGAAAAGACAACTACACAAATCCACAAGCATAATTGGCGAGTTCAATACTCTTTTCTTAGTAACTGATAGAATTAGAAAACAAAAAAAATTCATTGAGGATATGAACAACACCATCGAGCAGGAGGAGCTGTCACGTATTAAATGTTCTAGCTAGCCAAAAAATGGCAGAACCGATATTCTTTTCAAATATACATGGAACATTGACCAAAGCAGACTAAATCCTGGCACATAAAACAAACCTCAACAAATTTAAAAGAACTGAAATCCTACAGAGTATGTTCTATGACACAAAAGAATTATGCTACAAATTAATGAGAGGAAAACAACTGAAAAATATCCAAACATTTGGAAATTAAAGTAATTTTATTTTTTTAATTCAAAAAATGTAGGGGGCACGAGTGCTTTTCTGTGTTATATGGATGAATTGTGTCATGCTGAAATTAAAGCTTTGAGTGTACCAACTAACCCGAACAGTGTACACTATACCCAATAAGTAGTTTTTTTTTTTTTTTTCTTTTTGAGACAGAGTCTCACTTTTTTGCCCTCGGTAGAATGGTATGGCATAATAGCTTACAGCAACCTCAAATTCTTGGGCTCAAGGGATTTTCTTGCCTCAGTCTCCCGAGTAGCTGGGACTATAGGCACCCACCACAACGCCCGGCTACTTTTAGAGACAGGGGTCTCATTCTTGCTCAGGCTTTTCTTGAATCTATGAACTCAGGACAATGCACCTGGCTTGGCCTCCCAGAGTGCTAGGATTATAGGAGTGAGCCACTGTGCCTGGCCTCCAATAAGTAGATTTTTATTCTTCAACCCTTCTTATCTTTCAATGTCCATTACACTTTTATGATCATATATTTTCCTTGAGGAAAATTAGAAATACTTTAATTGAATATAAATAAAACTAAAATTATCAAAATTTGTAAAATGCTATGAAAACACTGATTAGAGGAAATTTGAAGCGTTCAATGTTTATAATAGAAAAAAGTCTTACCTCAATAAATTTGGAAAATTAGAGCAAAATAAACCTAAGTCAAGCAAAAAGAATGAAATAATAAAGACAAAAGCAGAAATAAATGACATAAAAACATAGAAAAAATCAATGAAATCAGAAATCAATCAAATTTATGAACCTTTAGCAAGAGTATTGAAGAAAAAAGAAACTGTATCTATGTAAATTACATGATTATTTACGAAAAATAATCTCCAAGAACTGATAAGTAACTTCAGAAAACTTGCAGATTACAACTTTGACACCAACGTATTTCTACAAAGTAGCAATGAGCAATTGAAAACAGAAAATTTTTTTAAATATATGTATATTACCCCCAAGAATATTAAATATTTTGTTATAAATGCAACAAAACATTTACATTTTTAATAAAAATAATGAAAAATATCAAAGATAACCTAAGTAGAATGTTATACTGTGTTCATGAATTAGAAGACTCAACATAGGAAAGATGTCAATTTTTCCAAAATTGATTTATATACTTAATGTAGTTCCAATTAAAATTCCAGAAAGGCTCATTAAAAAAATAGATTTAGAAAAGCTGATTCTAAAATTTATAGAGAAAGTCAAATGCACTAGGATACCCAAAATAATTTAGAGAAAAAGAATAAAATTGGAAGACTCACATCATCCAATTTTAAAACGTAGTATGAAAAACAAAGTGATCAAGGCAGAAGGACACAAGCAGAGTGATTGACACACAGATCAATGGACTAGAATAGAAAGTGAAGAAGTAGTTCCATACATGTATGGTCAATTGATTTTTTAAAAACCCTTATTGAGGAACAATTTATAAGCTATCAATTTCTTAATTTTAAATGTACAATATGATAAATTTTTTAGTAAATTTAATGAGTTGGGCAGTTTTAGAATATTTTTATTATCTCAATAAAATTCTTCATGCCAGTTCACATTAAATCACTATTTCTACTCCTAGCGCTAGGCAATCACTATTCTACTTTACTTCTCTCCTAGATTTGCCTTTTCTTAACATTTCATATAAATAGAATCATACAATATGTAGTCTTTGTGGGTTGGCTTTTTTTCTGTGTAATAATATAATTCAACTAATTTTATTAAACAGCCACTTTATTCCAGGCACTTTAAACTAGGCTCCTACGAAACAAGAAGAGAAATGGATCTTATGGTCTATTGGGGTAAACAGACAGCAACCACATAATCATACAAATAAATGCTTTCAACTAAGTTTCTTTTTTTATTGTTTGGGATTCATTGAGGGTAAAAAGAATTAGGTTATACTCATTGCATTTGTTATAACTCCCTCTTATAATTGTGTCTCACTTCCAAGAGGTGTGCTATGCACCTTGACTCCTCTTCCTCTACCCCCTCCCATTTCCCTGCTCCTTCATTCCTCTACCCCACCCCTTGTATTAGCTCATCTACTGCCTTCATATTAGAATTGAGTACATTTGATTCTTGCTTCGCCATACTTGTGATGCTTTATTAAGAAAAATGTGTTCCACTTCTGCCCAGGTTAATACAAATGATATAAAGTCCCCATCATTTTTAATGGCAGAATAATATTCCAAGGTATACATATACAACAGCTTGTTAATCTATTCCTGGCGTGATGAGCATTTAGGATGTTTCCACATTTTGGTGATTGTAAA
>CAUYON010156836.1:0-10453 GCA_963573935.1 Arctocebus calabarensis
GTTTAAGAAATGGGCCACCTATAATTATGCTCCTCAGTGTTCTAATTAGAAAGGGATTTCTGATTTTATTAAATTCTTTTTCTGCATCTATTGAGAGGATCACATAGTCCTTGGTTCTTTTTCTGTTGATATGGTGAATAAAGTTGTTGGACTTTCGAATATTAAACCAACCCTGCATCCCTGGGATGAAACCTACTTGATCATGAGATATAACATTTTTGATGATAAGCCGTAATCTATTGGTCAAAATTTTGTTGAGAATGTTTGCATCAATATGCATTAGTTAAATTGGTCTAAAGTTCTCCTTTTTAGTTGGTTCTTTACCTGGTTTTGGTATTAGGGTGATATTTGTGTTATAGAATGTATTGGGGAAGAGTTCTTCCTCCTCAATTTCTTTGGGTAATTTTTTTAGTATTGGAATAAGCTCTTCTTTGAAAGTTTTATAAAATTCTGTTGTGAGGCCATCCGGACCAGGGCATTTTTTTGTTGGGAGATTTTTTTTATTCTTTCTTTGATCTCAGAGCTAGAAATTGATCTGTTCAGGACATCTATTTTATCTGGGCTAAGTCTAGGGAGAGGATGTGATTCCAAAGATTGATCCATTTTCTTGACATTGTCAAATTTCTGGGCATAAAGTTTCTGGTAGTATTCAAAGATAATCTGTGGTATTTATGTGGCATCAGTCAGGATTTCCCCTTTATCGTTTCTGACTGAAGTTACTAGAGATTTTACCTTTTAATTTCTACTTAGTGTGGCCAAAGTCTTATCTATTTTATTTATTTTTTCAAAAAACAAATCCTTGTTTTATTAATTTTCTGAATGATTCTTTAATTTTCAATTTCATTGATCTCTACTTCAATTTTGGATATTTCTTTTCTTCTGCTGGATTTAGGCTTTTGAGGTGAGATGAGTTTCCTGCAGACAGTGATATATGGCTAGTGTTTTTTTAATCCAATCGGCCAATATATGTCCCTTCAGTGGGGAATTAAAGCCATTGAAATTTATTGAGATACTTGATAAATATGATAGCATTCTATTCATCTTATTTTGTAAACATCCGTTGATTACTTTTGTCTTTTTCATCATTGGGGAAACTAGGCTCTGTCCTATAATTTTCTGGGTGTTTACTTTGATGAGGGTCCATTGTGATGGTCAATATTCAGGACAAGTTGAAATATTTTCTGTAAAACTAGTCTTGTTGTGACAAATTTCCTCAATGTTTGCATATCAATAAAAGATTTGATTTCTTCATCAATTTTAAAGCTTAGAATTCTGGGCTGGAAATTGTTCTGTTTAAGTAGGTTAAAGATAGATTACCATTGTATTCTAGCTTGAAAAGTTTCATTCAAAAAGTCTGTGGTCATCCTGACAGATCTGCCCCTGTAGGTCAATTAGCGCTGGAAGTTCTAGCAAATAAAATTTAAAAAGACAAGAAAATATAGGGCACCCAGATGGGTGCAGAGGAGGTCAAACTATCCCTTTTTGATGATGATATGATCTTATACTTAGAGAACCCCAAAGACTCAACTACCAGACTCCTGGAAGACATCAGAAAATACAGTTTTGTCTCAGGATATAAAATCAATGTCCATAAGTCAGTTGCCTTTGCATATGTCAACAGTCAAGATGAGAGGTTTATCATGGATACAACTCCCTTCACCATAGCCCCAGAGAAAATGAAACACTTAGGAATATACCTATCGAAAGAGGTAAAAATCCCCTAATAAAGAAAATTATGAAATCTTAAGAAAGGAAATAGTAGAGGACTTTAATAAATAGAAGAACATACCATGCTCATGGCTGGGAAGAATCTACATTGTTAAACTGTCTATACTTCCAAGAGCAATTTACCGACTCAGTGCCATCCCTATCAAAATAACAACATCCTACTTTCAAGACCTGAAAAAAATGATTCTGCATTTTATATGGAACCAGAAAAAACCTGTATAGCTAAGGAAGTTCTTAATAATAAAAACAAAGCCAGGGGTATCACCATACCAAATTTTCGGCTGTATTACAAGGCCATAGTGGTCAAGACAGCATGGTACTGGCATAAAAATGCTGACATGGATGTGAAGAGAAAGTAAAACTTTTACACTGCTGGTGGGACTGCAAACTAATACAATCTTTTTTTAAGGAAGTATGGAGAAAGCTCAAAGATCTCAACCTAGACCTCCCATTTGATCCTGCAATACCATTGCTCGGCATCTATCCAAAAGAAAAAAATAAAAAATAAATAAAAACTTTTATTATAAGGACACTTGTATTAGGCTGTTTATGGCAGCCCAATTTATAATTGAGAAAGCATGGAAACAGCCTAAATGACCCAGGAGTGGATTGGTAAACTATGGTATATATATACCATGGAATATTACTCAGCCACCAAAACTACTGGAGACTTAGCAACGTTTGTAGGAAACTTGGATTGAGGTGGAAAATATTAATCTTAGTGAAATATCACAGGAATGTAGAAGCATGAATCCTATGTATTCAACATTGATTTGAGGACAATTAATGACCATCAATGACACAGTGGGGAATAGGGGAAGGAGAGAGCAGACAGAGAAAAGGGGAGGGGTGAGGGAAAGAAAACCAAAAAAGAAAAAAAAAAAAGATGAGAAAATAATGACTAACTCCAATATAAATTGGATTCAATTTTGATCAAAGTACATTACTTAAGCATTAATTTTTAATTCAACTTGTCAGTATGTTGTTTGGGATATTGCATCTTCTTTTATAAGTGAAACATGTTTGTAATTTCCCTTTATAGCAATATATTTCCTCCAACTTAAATATCAGGTGTATCTAGATCAAGTAGGATGATAACGACATATTTCTTCTTTTTTTATGGTTTATAAGTTTTCTGGAATTGCTTGTCTTGTAAAATCATTGTGGTCTATGAGTTTATGATAGGTTGAAATTTGTTATTTCATGTAATTCATTGCTTAATTACTGTTTTCCCATGAATGACTTTACTGTGATTAATATGTTAGCATAGCAGTATTCACAGATAGTTTTTGTTTGTTGGGAGGTTGGGATTTGGGGGAGTCAAGTTAATATTTTGCATGAAATATCTTACTTTATAACAGTGAATTTGCTTTCTATTTTCTCTTGTGATTTTTTTTGAGGTGAAATTTAAGTTTTTGTGTGAGTATTACTATTATACATATCTCAAGTGTCTTGCTTGTACTGTATCACATCATACCTTTTGTTTAATTCGTAATAAACTGTTCCCTTGTTGAAAAAAAAAGAAAAGAAGTCGCTAATGTTAAGCTTAAAGATGGTAACCCAGACAAGACCAGATGTGATGTCAGGAGGAAGATGGTTACCCAGGCCAACACCTATTGTGTTGTCATGAGGAAGACGGTAACCCAGGGCAACACCCATTGTGATGTCAGGAGGACGTCACTAAGGTTAAGCTTAATTATGGTAACCAAGGGTAACACCCTTTGTGTTGACAGGGGGGAAATTGTGACACATGGAAACATCCATTGTGATGTGAGGAGAAAGTCACTACGGTTAAGCTTAAAGATGGTAAACAAGGGCATCACCCATTGTGATGTCAGGAGGAAGATGGTAACCAGGGTCACACCCATTGTAGTGACAAGAGGAAGTCACTAAGGTTAAGCTTGAAGATGGTAACCAAGGACATCACAAATTGTTATGTCAGAAGGAAGAAGATAACCCAAGGAAACACCCATTGTGATGGCAAGCAAAAGTCACTATGATTGAGGTAGTAACTCACATCAACACACATTGGTAACCCACATCAACACACATTGTGATGTCTAGAGGAAGATTATAACCCAAGGAAACACCTATTGTGATGTCAGGAAGAAGATGGTAACCCAGGGCAACACCCATTGTTGTGTCAGGAAGAAGTCACTAAGGTATAGGCTAAAAGATGGTAATCAGGGCAATACCCATTGTGATGGCAGGAGGAAGTCACTAAGGTTAAGCTTAAAGATGGTAACTCAGGACAAGAACCATTGTGATGTCATAAGGAAGTCAAGATGGTAACCCAGAGCAACACCCATTGTGATGTCAGGAGGATAATGGTAAACCCAGGCAACACACACTGTGATGTCAAGAGGAAGTCACTAATGTTAAGCCAAAAAATGGTAATGCATGGCAACTCCCGTTGTGATGTCAGGAGGAAGATAGTTACCATGGGAAACACTCACTGTCATGTCATGAGGAATATGGTAACCTAAGACAAAAACCATTGTGAAGTTATGAGGAAGTCACTAAGGTTAAGCTTAAGGACAGTAACCCAGAGCAACACCCATTTTGGTGTTAGGTGGAAGTCACTAATGTTACACTTAAAGATGGTAACCCATCACAACAAACATTGTTATGTCAAGGTGAAGATGGTAACAAAGGGCAACATCCACTTTGATGTCATGAGGAAGATGATATCCCTGGGACACCCCCATTGTGATGACAGGAAGAAGATGTTAACACAGGGCAACTTCCCTTGTGTTGTGAAGAAGTAGTTACTAAGGTCAAGTTTAAAGTTGGTAACCAAGGGGAACACGAATTGTGATGTCAGGAGGAAGATGGTAACCCAGGGTCACATCCATTGTGATGTCAGGAGAAAGGCACTAAGGTTAAGCTTAAATACATTATCCTACTGCAACACACAGTCTGATATCAAGAGGAAGAGGATAACCTAGGACATTATTCATTTTGATGTCAGGAGGAAGGTGATGACCCAGGGCAAAAACCATTGTCATGTCAAGTGTGTATCACTAAGGTTAAGCATAAAGAATGTAACCCAGGGCAACAACCACTGTCATGTCCGGAGAAAGATGGTAACACAGTTCAACACCCATTGTGGTGTCAGGAGGAAGTCACTAAAGTTAATGTTAATGATGGTGACCTAGGGCATCACACATTGTAATTTCAGGAGGAACATGGTAACCCAGGGAAACACCCATTGTAGAATCAGGAGGTAGTCACTAAAGTTCAGCTTAACCCAGCTAAGCACCCACTGTGGTGTTATAAGGACATCACTGAGGTTAAGTTTAGAGACAGTTACCTAGGGTAACAACCTCGGGGGCATCAGGAGGAAGTCACTGAGTTTAACTTTATTGACAGTAATCCAGGGCAACATCCACTGTGTTGTCAGGAGGACATCACTGAGGTTAAAGTTATAAATGGTAACCCAGGGCAACACACATTATGTTGTCAGGAGGAAGTCATTAAGTTTAAGCTTAAAGATGTTAACCAAAGGCCACACCCATTGTGATGTCAGGACTAAAATTGTAATTCAGGGCGGCGACATCCATTGTGATGTCAGGAGGAAGATGGTATCCCAGGGAAACACTCATTGTCATATCAGGAGGACGTCACTAAGGTTAAGCTTAAAGATGGTAACTCAGGGCAAGAGACATTATGATCATAGGAGGAAGTTTGTAACTCAGAGCAACAGAGATTATGATCAGAAGAGGAAGATTTTAACTCAGGGCAACACCCATTGTGTTGTGAGGTGGAATTCACTCACATTAAGTTTAAAGATTACAACCCATTGCAACACTCATTGTGATGTCAGGAGGAAGAATGTAACCCAGGGCAGTAATCCTTGTTGTGTCAGGAGGATGTCACTAAGGTATAAGCTTAAAGATGGCAACCCAGGGCAGCAAGCTTAAAGATGATAACCCATAATAGCACCCACTGTGGTTTCAGGACAATGTCACAGAGGTTAAGCTTACCAAATAGAACCCAGAGCAACACTCATGGTGATGTCAGGGGGAAGATGATATCCCAGAGAAACACCATAATGGTGTCAGGAAGAAGTCACTAAGGTTAAGCTTAAAGCTGGTAACCCAGGACAACACCCACTGTGGAGTCAGGATGACGTCACTGAGGTAAAAATTAATGCTGGTAACCGAGGTTAGCACCCACTGTGGCATCATGAGTAAGTCATTGAGGTTAAGCTGAACTATGGTAACCAAGGGCAGCACCCACTGTGACATCAGAAGAACATCACCGAGGTTAAGCTTAACGATGGTAACCCAGGGCAACACTCACTATAGTGTCAGGAGGATGTCACTGAGGTTGAAGTTAATGACAGTAATCCAGGGTAGCACCCACTGTGGCCTCAGGAGTACGTCATGCAGGGTGAGCTTGAGGATGGCAACCCAGGGCAGCACCCACTGTGGCTTCAGGAGAATGTAACTGAGGTTAAGCTTGATGGTTACCCAGGACAACATCCCTGATGGTGTCAGGAGGATGTCAGTAATGTGAAGCTTAATGACGGTAACCCAGAGCAGCACTCACTGTGGCGTCAGGAGGATGTCAGTGAGATTAAAGTTAAGACGGTAATCCAAGGCATCACCAATTCTGGCGTTAGGAGGATGTCACAGAGGTAAAGATTAATGATGGTAACCCAGGGAAGCATACACACTGGCCTCAGGAGGACGTCCCTAAGGTTAAGATTAACGACAGTAACTCAGAGCAGCACCCACTGTGGCATAAGGTCTACATCACTGAGGTTAATATTAAGGACAATAACCCAGGCCAGCACCTACTATGGCATCAGGAGGATGTCACTGAGGTTATGCTTAAAGATGATAATCCATGGCTGCACCTGCTTTGTCATCAGTAGGACTTTTGAGGTTAAGCTTAACGAGGGTCAACTAACGATAACCCAGGCTGCACCCAGTGTGGCATCAGGAGGACGTCACTAACGTTAATCTGAAAGAAGGTAACCCAGTGCTGCCCCCACTGTGGCATCAGGAGGACATCATTTACATTGCATTTAAATACGGTAACCCATGACCCCACCCACGGGGTCATCAACAGGATGTCACTGAGTTTATGCTTAAAAATGGTAAACCAGTGTATCACCCACTGTGGCGTCACGATGCCATCACTGAGGTTAAGCTTGAGTCACTGAGCTTAAGGTTAGTGATGGCAACCCAAGGCACCTCCCACTGTGATGTAAGGAGGACAGCACTGAGGTTATCCTTAAAGACAGGATCTCAGGGCATCACCCACGGTGGCATTAAGAGCATGACACTGAGGTTAAACTTAAAGAAGGTAACCCAGGGCCACACACGCTGTGGCATCATAAGCACGTCACTGAGTTTAAGCTTAAATAGGGTAAATCAGGGTCACAACCCCTGTGGCATCAGGAGGAGGTCACTGAAGATAAGATTGACGTCACTTAGTTTAAGCATAATGATGGTAACCCAGGGCTATCCCCATTGTGGCATCTCAATGACATCACTGAAGTTAAGCTTAAAGATGGTAACCCAGGGCAGCACCATCTGTGACGTCAGGAGGACTTCACTGAGGTTAAGCTTAAGGACAGTAATTCAAAGGCACCTCCCTCTGTAACATCATGATGACATCCCTGATGTAAGGTTCACAACGGTAAGCTAGGACAGCTTCCACTGTGGCTTCAGAAAAATGTCCCTAAGTTTAAGGTTAATGATCATAACCCAGGGCACCACCCACTGTGGCATCAGGAGGACATTACTGAGGTTAAGATTAAAGATAGTAACCCACTTTAGCATCCAGTTTGGCATCAGGGGGACGTCACTGAGGTTAAGCTCAAAGATGGTAACCCAGGGAAGCAACCAATGTAGCTTCAGGAGGACATCACTGAGGTTAAGCATAAAGACGGTAACCCAAGGAAACACCCACTGTGATATCAGGAGGACGCCACTTAGGTCAAGCTTAAAGATGGTAACCCAGGGCAGCACCTACTCAGGCATCAAGAGGATGTCACAGAGGTTAAGCTTAAAAATGGCAAACTAAGGTAGCACCCACTGCAGCATCCTGATGATATCACTAAAGTTATGCTTGTCATCCCTGAGGTTAAGCTTAATGATGGTAGCCCAGGATGGCACCTCCTGTGGCATCTGGAAACATCTCTGAGGTTAAGCTTAAAGATGGGAATCCAGGGCAGCACCCACTGTGGCATCAGGATGGCATCACTGAGGTTATGTTTGACGTCACTTATGTTAAGCTTAACAATGGTAAACCAGGGCAACACCCACTGTGACATCACGATGATGTCACTGACGTTAAGCTTAAAGACAGTAACCCAGGGCAACATGCATATTGGCATCACATAACGTCACTGAGGTTAAGCTTAATGATGGTAACCCAGGGCAACACACAATATGGAGTCACATTGGCATCACAGAGGATTTGTTAATGCAGGAAAAAATCCACTGGGGGCATCATGATGACATGCTTAATGATGAAAACTCAGGGCTACACCCATTGTGACATCAGTAGGATGTCACTATGGTTAACCTTAGTGATGTTAACCCAGTGCAGCATGGACTGTGGCATCCGGAGAACATCACTTAGGTTAATCTTAATGACGGTGAACCAGGGCAGCACCAACTGTGATGGCAGAAGGACGTCACTGAGGATAAGCTTAAAGATGGTAACCCAGGGCAGCACCCAATTTGACGTCAGGAGGAGGTCACTGAGGTTAAGGTAAATATGGTAACTCAGGGAAACACCCACTGTGGCATTAAGAGAATGTCCCTGAGTTTAAGCTTAACAATGGTAACTCAGGGCAGCACCAACTGTGATGTCAGGAGGACATCACTGAGATTAAGCTTAATGATGGTAACTCAAGGCGTCAACTACTGAAACATCATGATGACGTTCCTGAGTAATGTTCACAACGGTAAATCAGGACAGTACCCACTGTGGCGTCAGGAGTACGTCCCTGGGGTTAAGTTTGATGATGGTAACTACGGGCACCAACCACTGTGGCATCAGGAGAAGGTCACTAGGGTTAAGGTTAATGATGGTTATCCAGGGCATCACTGAGTGCACGAGGATGTCACTAAGGTTAAGCAGGGCTGCACCAACTGTGCCATCAATAGGATGCCACTGATGATAACCTTAAATATGGGAACCCTGGCCACAACCCCTGTAGCATCAGGAGGACATCACTGAGGTTAAGCTTAAAAACGGTAAACCAGGACAACACCCACTGTGGTGTGACTATTACATCACGAGATTAAGCCTGAAGTCTTAGAGGTAAATCTTAATGATGGTAACCAGGGCAACACCCACTGTGGCGTCAGAAGCACGTCAGTGAATTTTAGTTTAAAAATGGTAAACCAGGGTTGCACCAACTGTGGCGTCACAATGACGTCACGGAGGTTAAGGTAAACTATGGTAACACAGGGCAGCACCCACTGTGTCATCAGGAGGACGTCATTTAGGTTAAGCTTAAAAACCCATGGTGGCATCAGGAGAATGTCACTGAGCTTAAGTATAATATGCTATCTCAGGGCCCTACCCATTGTGGCGTCAGGAGGACATCATTGAGGTTAAGCTTAACTATGGTAACCTATGGCCGCAACCTCTGTGACTTAAGGAGGAGGTCACTAAGGTTAAGCTTAAAGATGGTAACTCAGGGCAGCCCCCCCTGAGTCATCTAAAGGATGTCAATGAGCTTAAGATCAAAGATGGTAACCCAGGCTAGCAACCCCTGTGTCATCCTTAGGACATCACTGAGGTTAAGCTGAAAAACAGTATACCAGGGTAGCACCCAATATAGCATCACAATGATGTCACTGAGGTTAAGATTGACATCACTTATGTTAAGTTTAAGGATGGTAACCCAGGGCAACAACCACTGTGGCATCATGATGCCATCACTAAGGTTCTGCTTGATGTCACTAAGGTTAAGCTTAATAATGGTTAACCCACCGCAACTTCCACTGTGGCATCACTTTGTTATCACTGGGGTTAAACTTAAGGGTTGTAACAAAGGGCAACATCCACTGCAGTGTCATGAGGAAGTTACTGAGGTTAAGCTTAATGATGGAGAGGGAGGGCGGGAGGCCCATGTTTCTCCATGCCTGGGGAAGCTGGCCGTCCCGGACTGACCAGTCCTGTTCAGGTAGAGCCAATAAAGGACTCGTCCAACCTGATTCAAGCCCTGATGATTTCAGCCTTGGTTTCTGCACTCGCAAAAGATCACAGCTGGGGCTGGATGGTAGTCATCTGAACCTTGGCTACTCTTAGCAAGCTTGACCTTTCTTCCCAGACCCCTTTGCTGATGCAAGTAAGGGTGATGAACTGCTTCCTACTGGCACTGAGGACTATATTCATATAAGAATTCAACAGAGAAACAGCAGGAAGACCCTTACTACTGTTCAAGGGATTGCTGATGATTACTATAAAAAGAAATTAGTGAAGGCATTTAAAAAGAAATTTGCCTGCAATGGTACTGTAATTGAGCATCCAGAATATGGAGAAGTAATTCATCTACAGGGCGACCAGTGCAAGAACATATGCCAGTTCCTTGTAGAGATTGGACTGGCTAAGGACGATCGGCTGAAGGTTCATGGGTTTTAAGTGCTTGTGGCTCACTGAAGCTTAAGTGAGGATTTCCTTGCAATGAGTAGAATTTTCCCTCTGTCCCTTGTCACAAGTTTAAAAACCTCACAGCTTGTATAATGTAACC
>CAUYON010156838.1:0-14400 GCA_963573935.1 Arctocebus calabarensis
ACATGTAGTCCCAGCTACTTGGGAGGCAGAGGCAAGAGACTCGCTTGAGCCCAGGAATTGGAGGTTGCTGTGAGCAGTGATGCCACAGCACTCTATCCAGGGTGACAGCTTGAGGCTCTGTCTCAAAAAAAAAAAAAAAAAAAAGAAAGTACTGTAATTTTACTTAAAAATTTTTTAACTGTTCCAGTTAGTACTTTTTTCCTACATAAACATTTGGATTCTAAAATGCTTGCCCTTACATTGTTTATAGTGATATTATAGGATCTTACGACTCATATAAGCAGTAATTTTCAAGTAGAATAAAATTTGTTTATAACTGGTTATTTGGTCATTGTTAGTACCTTTTCAGATTTTCTAAAAGAATCATCTTAAAACTTTGTCATTTTGTTGTTGTTAATGATAAAATAATGGTATAGCCACCAATTATGAAGTGCCAGGTACCTTGCAAGGGACTATTACATTGCCTTCGAAACCACACGTGAAATGGGGACGTTAGATGACCAGGCTAGGAAGTGGGAAAGCCAGTAATCAAACCAGTATCTGTGTCTGAAGCTTGTGCCCTTTTATTTCTCTCTATATTCCTACTCTCTTCTTAAGATGAACATCACTCAAAAATTCTCACAGAAAAAATAAGAGCGTCACCTCCCTGCCTCCCCATCCTTGTTGCTTTCAAGGGAAGAGAACCAGTGGGCTTCTTTGAGTGTAGCCTTTTGACTGAATCCAAATTTCGCAGAACAAATTCTATAGAATTTGGGTTCAGCTGAGGGGCCATACTTGGGGATTTGGAGGGCTACAGTGGTCTTGAGGCTCCCCACCCATCCCTTTTACAATCTTAAAAATGTTAACTTTTTCTTGCTCAGCTAATATTATGTTTTAGTTAAATTGAAACTGCACTTATTTAGGCATTAAAGTATCTGATTCAAATTAAATTGCTTCTTAAAGTGTACCTATTATCACTTTGATGAGTACCTAATTAGATTTAATTCAAAAGATGTCTATTGAGCAACTGTTAAATGTAAGACATCACTGAGAGGAAAATAAGACAACAAGACCCTCCCTAATCCTAGAAAATTACAATCTAAAGCAGAAGGTGAAATTGCTGGATAAGAAGTGATTATGAGACAGGAAATAGAATAAATGTTTTAAAATGTGAACACCTATGGGACATAAAGCCTTATGGATTAGCAAGGTTTTCAACCTAAGCCAGCCAGAGCTAAGTTATAAGAAGACAGGGCAGGAGTATTCTAGGTATATGGAATTTAGATTATTGAATCAGAGAGCGGTAAAATAGAAAGGGAATTTATAGGTAATCTAATCCAACTCTGGTGACTACAGAACACCCCTGTCACCCTAGGTAGCCTTCCGGGTTCTGCATCCTTCCAGTCCTCCTATTGGCAGCCAGGACCCTTCAGTATTAGCATGGATAAGGAAGCCTGCCTGTCCATCCATTTCTGTTCCAAGGCCCCCTTTCTCATCACAAAATAGGGATGATGGTTGTGCTGACTCTTAGGGTTGTTGTAAAGCATGAGGGAATTATAATTACTGCTGGAGAGACACGCAGGGTGGTGCCTGCATCTGAGAGGCTCTGTCCACCCACAGCCTTTCAGTCCCAATAGGCTATTTGGTAAATCCTCTGTTTTTCAGGCCAAAGTAATCAAGCAATCCCCAGACAAATTTCCATATAACAGGAATGAAAGTTAGTTCTTCAGAGCTTTGAAACTTTGCTGACACATGCTCAGATGAAGTTTCTTTTAGGCATAGTTTCTTCTGCATTGCAAATGCTTTAAGGTTGGTAGCTGCCTGCACAGGCACACTAATGTGAAAGAATTAGGCAGCTCTAATAGCCACAATGCCTCCCCACCTGCACTTGTACAGGATCAAATGAACTTTGAACCTATGAGAAGGCCCCAGTCTTGGGAAACGGTTCAGCAGCAGCATTTTCCATGACTCTTAACCTTCATGTTCCCTTCCATGTAGCCTCTTAAGCTAGCAGGCCTCTTAGATGTGCAGGATGAGTGGCGGAGCCCTGGAGCCCTCAAACTGTTGGTTTGGTAATCGTCTTTCCTGCCGATCGTAATCTTAGCGAGTTCAGAGGTTGCGCGTTCTTCAGAATAACTCTCACTAGTCCTCCTGCATCTAAGTGTCTCATTGTCATTTTCTCATCACTTCTAGTCCTCACTGTCTTCACACAGCATCCAAGTTGAACAGAATGTTTCAAATAAGCATTCCAGAGACTAACAGTTTTTCCTGGAGTGTAGCTTGTTATTATATTTCATTCAATAGTGAAATGATGAGTGGAGTGTCTGTTCTATGCCAGGCATTTTCCTAGACGCTTGGAATGCTTTGACAGAAAACAAAGATGCCTGCCCCAAAGCAAGACAGTTACCATAATGGATGGGTACGAGTACAGATCAGACTGCTAAGTTTAGAAGCCTAAATCTGCCACTTCCTACCATGAGGACTTTGAACAAATTGCCTCTCATCTTTTTGGGCCTCAGTTTTCTCCTTCGCAAAATGAATATAATTAATATATCTTACTCATAGAATAGTTTGGCTTGTGAATGAATTAACATGTGAAAACACTAAGACAGTTAGTTGCTGGCTCATTCAAAGCAAGTATTATATTTGTTTTCTCCAGTCACAAACATGAACGTTCACAGTTCGAATTATCTCTGTACATACACACGGACTGATTAAGTAATGTAATAATTGATATTTATAAGAAATCTAAAGAATTATAAGATGCTAACCTGATTAAGAGTTATATTAGGTAGCAGAATTTAGAATAGTGATTAGTTTTCAAGTCTATTGCTTATGACATTCTGTTTCAACTAGGTATAGCTGCCCTAACTCATTTAATCATATGTGTATTATAGTGGCTCTTTTGATGCTTATTAATAATAAGGCATTTTATTTGAACATACCAGTGTGTATGTACATGGATATACAGTATTTCTGCATTGTAAATATTCAGCAAAAGAATGCATGAATTTAACTTCAGATGTGACTCTGTTAAAGACATTTTACTGGTATATGACGTGTTTTTTTAATTTGCCATGCAGTGATATGGACAAACAAAAATCCACCCTGGTGGATGCCCTCTGTAGGAAAGGGTGTGCCCTCGCAGACCATCTTCTTCACACACAGGCTCCAGACGGGGCTATTTCAAGTGATATAGAAGGAAAAGAAGAGGAAGGAGAAGGCACTTTGGATTGTCTGGCAGAAACATTTTGGGAAACTACAAAATGGACTGATCTTTTTGACAATAAGGTAATCTTTCTGCTGTGTTCTACCACGGGTCTTGGGGTCACCTGACACTCCTCCGTGCCTCATGTCAGTCCGGGAGGAGCAGCCTCAGCTCTCAGGGAGACATTCTGTACTCATCTGTGTCTTCCCTGTTTCAAAAACTCTTCACCATTATTTTGCCTGTCTACAAAGTGGCAGTTTTACCACAATGTTAAACATATATGTTGCGAATATATGTAGTAGTGGGTGAAGCTGGCCTCCCCAGGTCTGCTCATGTGCTAATGTGTTGGTGTGTGCAATTTGCCGGAGGAGGGAGGGAGTGTGCTGGTTAACTGAGCTATTCTTTGTTTTCCTCAAAACTCTTTAACCTCCAAATAACTTGTCGTCTTGATTTATAGGTAATCAGTTTTAAAACCCAGTTTGGAAAAAGTAATATTGATGACCTTTTTGGATTTTGGTTATAATAAAAACATGTTAAGTCCCTTTCAGCTCTCCATTTTAATTCCTAACAGTAGAGGTTATGGAACTACAAGTTTTTACCAATCTTTCTTTCCTGTGGAGATAAAGGGAATAAAGTAAGTGAACTCAGTGGGATTCTTCTCTCCCCAGCACAGATCATCATTTTGTTTGGTAGACAGATGCTTGTTCTCAGGATTAACTATGATAATTTGCAGTAAAGAACCGAGGAAGTAGGGAAGTATCCTTCCTGCGTGCTGCAGATCTTCCCACCACACCTCGGTGCAGTGGTCCATTTATGGCAGGTAACATTCATAGTCAGGAAAGTAAAGGAGTCAGTATTGCACCAGAGGTTAAAACTTTGGACCTGAAATTAGACCCCTTGGGTTTGCCTCTACCACTCTATCTGTGACCTTAGGCAGGTTACTAAATGTTGTTTCCTTTTTGTTGTTGTTCAGACAGAGTCCCACCCTGTGCCCTGAGCAGAGGCATCATAGCTCACTGCAACCTCAAGCTCAGGCTGTGGGGATTCTGCTGCTTCAGTCTCCAGAAGCCGCTGGTATTACAGGCGCTTGCCACGCGCCCAGCTGGGTTTTTCATTCTTTTGATGAGCCGGGGTCTAACTCTCACTCAGATAAGTCTCAAACTCCTAAGCTCAAGCAGTTCTCCGGCCTCAGCCTCCCACAGTGCTGGGATACAGGTGTGAGCCACCTGCCTACCGTGTAGTCTGTTACAGGTGAGTTTTAAGTACTTGGAAGGTCCCCACCAATATTTGCTGTGATAACAGTTTTTGAGGCCCTGCTGCTATGTGCCAGACACAACTGACTGATGGAAACATAAATGAATAACTCCCTGGTGCCTGTCTTGGAGGACTGTAACAGAGAGAGATAAACACTTAATGAATATCATGATAAAATTGTTACTGTTAATTCTGCTTTTGCATGAGGATTACCTAGGTGCTACATTTATAGAACAGCTTCTGAACACTTTGCTTGGCTTTGGAATATAAATCAGTGTAGCAAGTTTTCTCTCTTAGAGTATATTCTCCACATTCTAAAGTGGAGACCAAAAGTACAAATAAATGATCACAAGTATATTTGATTGGTACAAAACTTGTACAAAAGGAACATGATTATATAATCCAATGCCTTTTTTGTTTTTCACTTTTTGCCTCATTTGCAATTTTTGTAATATTTTATAGAGACTACATTTTTATATTTTTATCCTCATTTACATTTTTGTAATTACTTTTGTTAATTCTAGTTTCTTTTGCATGAAAAGGTTATTTTAGAATGGATTTTAACAGCTATTGATTTCAAATAGTACTAAGTTTTTTCCCAAAAAATAAACTATCTGTTCTATGAAATATCTGGCTCCTTTGAAGATACTAATTATTTTTTAAAAAAACATTTTAAAGGTTGGGCACAGTGGCTCATGCCTCTCTTTGGGAGGCCAGGAAGGGAACATCACTTGAGCTCAGGAGTTCTAGACCAGCCTGAGCAAGAGTGAGAACCTGTCTCTTCTAAAAATAGAAAAATTAGCTAGGTGTCATGGCAGGCACCCATAAATCCAGCTAGCTTCTTTGAAGGCTGAGGCGGCAGAATCGCTTAACCCCAGGAGTTTGAGATCGCAGTGAGGTAAGATGATGCCATGGCTCTCTACTCAAGGCGACAGAGCAACACTTTAAAAAAAAAAAAAAAAAGTTTTGGTTCGGTGCCTGTGGCTCAAGCGGCTAAGGCACCAGCCATGTGCATCTGAGCTGGCGGGTTCGAATCCAGCACAGGCCTGCCAAACAACGACAGCTGAAACCAAAAAATGGCCAGGCATTATGGCGGGTGCCTGTGGTCCCAGTTACTTGGGAGGCGGAGGCAGGAGACTCACTTGAGCCCAGGAATTGGAGGTTGCTGTGAGCTGTGATGCCACAGCACTCTATCCAGGGTGACAGCTTGAGGCTCTGTCTCAAAAAAAAAAAAGTTTTTAAAAATTTACACAATACCACACAACATGTTCATTTCTGGGCTAATGGTTTTAATTAAGGCTATATGGCTTAATATGTAAATATAATTAAGTTTTTTCTTGTTTTATATTATAGGTTTTGACATTTGCATATAAGCATGCATTAGTGAATAAAATGTACGGGAGAGGCCTTAAATTTGCAACTAAACTTGTGGAAGAAAAACCAACAAAAGAAAACTGGAAAAATTGTATTCAAGTAAGTGATTTTTAAAATTGTATTCAAGTAAGTGATTGTTAAAAGTATTACTTCACTTCAGGTTGATGCCCGAAGTGTACACCAAGGTAGAGGACTTTTGTGCTGCCGAATTTGGCTAAGGGGCTGCTCTGGATTTGTTACGCTTTCAAAGTATGCTTTGGATGTAAAATGGACTAGTAGATTCTTCTGAACGTTTTTGATAGAGTGAGCTATGAGTTGTCTGTACTCTTAGAACTTTTGTAGTCCAAATTTTGTAAGTCCAAATTGTAAACCATTTTAAATGAGCTCCTTCAGATCTTCGGCTAGATTCAGACAACTTTCTGGAGCCAGTTGTTGACGGGTCAGATAGATGGTTCTCATCACATAGAATGTCACCTGTGAAGCCGATGATCCCCCACAGACATTCACATCAGAGGGTGTTTAGAACTTGTCTCTCCTCCACTCTGCTCCCTTCCCACCCCAGTCTCTTCTCTGTACAAAACCTAGAAAAGAGAGTTGGTGAATCTCCAACATTCAGAGTAAGGTCCAGATGCTTCCCTGTAGTCTAGAAGGCCCCGGCTTTCTCTCCAACCCTGTCTCACTCCACACTTGTCCTTGTAAATCCAGCCTCTGCCACAGCAGCCTCTCTCTGCTTGGCTAAAGCAGCTACACCTTTCCCAGTGTAGCTGATAAATAGGATTTTTAACACTACTGCGCCTATCTGGAAAGCTCTTCCCCTAGTTATCAGAGAATTGTTCTTGTCATTCAAATTCAGCTTAAAGGTCACTTCCTCAGAAATACTTTCCTGACTAACTCCCTAGTTACTTTGTATTTTATCAGGTATTATTTTTGCTATATGGGTGGCCATAAAGTTCATGTGCAATTTAAATGGTTACAACTACTTAATTGTACACAAACTTTATGGCCACCCTGTGTACCTGATAAATATCTTAATTATTATTTATCCATTTATTAATTTGCTTATTATTATTTGTTTTTCCTGAAAGGGGGGGATTTGTTCAGTGCTGTTTTCCTGATCTTTAGAACAATATTGGACTTAATAGTAGTCACTCAGGAAAAAATGAAAGGAAGTTAGGTTGGTAGGAAGGAACAGAACAAGTAGGTTAAGTTGGAAGGAAGAAAGGAAGACAGATTAGTAGGAAAGAAGTAAAGTTCATAGAGATAATAATCAGGAGGAAGGTTGGTTGATGCGTCATGATTGGTATAGAGGATGATCAGAGGGTGGGTTGATGGTTGTTTGATAGAAGGAAGGTTCTGTTCAGCGGTGTCCAACCAGCGGCCTGCATGCTGATTCTGTGAGGACTTTCTTTGGTTATCTGTGGTGTCAGATAATCATGTGGACCCTTTTTTTGCTAATCAGCTTCCCTTAGTGTTTGTGTATTTAGTGTGTGGTTCGGGATAGTTCTTACTCTTGCAGTGTGTGGCAAAAAAATAAAAGGTCAGGCACCCCTGTTCTGTATACTATTACTTTATTATTACTAAATATTTAATACAGAATTTATCACCAATATTGAACTTAACATCTTATTTCCTTTAGTAACACGTTGTTGTGTTTTGTTGTAGCTGATGAAGTTACTTGGATGGACTCATTGTGCGTCTTTTACTGAAAACTGGCTCCCCATCATGTATCCTCCTGATTATTGCGTATTCTAAAATAGAAACCAAGACTTTAAATTTTAAAAAGGAAAGTTTTATAGTGAATGGATATAAAAAATTTGTGGCATTTTTAGTCTAATGCATGTTTTCATCCACTATCTAATACTGATTATTAAAATGAAGTGTATTTATCAGAGAATTCACGGGCGTGTGGCTTAATACATGTAAATCTAGACCTCTGACATCATAGTGTTTTCTTAACGCCTCACACACTGGCCCCGGGGTGTGCCTGCCTGCCAGTGCCTAGGACTTTAAGTTGGGTTGCAGCTTATTACATGCATGATAGGTTTTGAATAGTAACTTCCAGCTGCAAACCTGTAAAATTCTATTTTTATTTTATAAATGAACAGGGTTTTAACATGCTCAATGTTAATTTTTTGTCAATTGTATGAAGGCCTTAAAGCTACATTAAGTGTAGCTAAAATTATTTATTGGACTAAAAATTAAAAGAACTTCATTTCCAGATTTTTTCTTTTCTTTTTTTTTTTTTTTTTTGACAAACGTTTACATTCAATTAAGAGGGGAAACTGCACAAATGCTTGACAATTGCTGGAGCATAACTGCTTCAGTAAATGTTCATCTTGGGGTTATTACAGGCAGTCATTTGAACATCCCCTTGAAGTTCAGAGTATCCGAATGAACTAATAATACATGTATAAGTGCCAGACAGCTAAATCTTTATCAGGTATTGTAAAGATACACATATGGTATGTTTATTAAAGTTGAAATAATGTAAAACACGTGAATAAATGTGCAAAACCAAGATCACAGTACACCATATGTACTCTATACCTTAATGTTTTTTATAAATAATAAAAGTGAATATTGAAGCTTCTTAAAGTTGGTCTTAATTTTTCATAAAGAAAATTTGGGGCTTTAACAATATATAAAATCCATAAACAAAAAGATAATTTATAATTTTTCTTAAAGGCTTCCAATCATTTGAACGTATTTCCAGTTTTTACTGTGTGATTAACTTTGTGTATGTTTGACTTGTTTATCATTTTGGCTGCAGCTTTCATTATTCTTCCATGAAATAAACACACACGTAGACAGTATGAAAAAGTCTTTAGTCATTTATCTAATAGCAGATTGCAAGTTTCATGTTTTTTTAATCTTGTTTTCTTAAAATTTATCACTGCAAAAGTCTTAGTCTGTACATTCATAAGTATTTTCATTTTATCTCATGAAAGTGTAAGAACCTTATGAAAAAATAGGATGCATGTACTCATGTCCTCATGTAAACTGCACACAATCCTGGGGTCCCTCGAGTCTGAAGATCATCTGTGAACAACCATGTGTGTGTTCTCATGCATCTGTGAACAACCATGTGTGTGTTCTACATACAGGTGTAGTCCAATAGAGGAATCAGGAAGCTCAGCAAAGGTAGGATAACTTACCAAGATCCTACTGCTGATTGATTAGTGATTGCAGAACTGTTACAACCCAGGTTTTGCCATTTCGAGTAAGTACTATCTAGAGTAGGAATCAGTAAACCGTGACCCTCAAGCCAAACTATACTGCTGCCTGGTTTTGTAAATTTTTATTGGAACACAGCCATACCCATATTCATTTACAACTCCTATAACTGGAAGCCTAATACAAAGCTGCTGTGTCAGCCACTACTTTTGGTCTGGATTATACTGGGCTTCCATGGTAACAGCTGGGCCCAGGTATGCTAGGTATATCGGTAAAATAACTTGTTTTTCTCTGTAGTTAAAAATAATTCTGTCAGTAAGATGGTGCTTTAAAAAGTCAGGATAGTTTTCCTGTTTCTGCTCAGGGGCCAGTGTTTGCTCTCAGCCACTGAAGACAACCAAAAGAGCTAGATAAACACTTTTTTAAAGAAACAGGTACCAAGTATGTCTCAATATTAGTTCTATGACCCTTTCCAATGGTAAAAGGGGTTTTGCCATCTCATCTCAAGGGATTTCTTTTTCTTCCTTTATTAACCTGCTTCCTAAGGTAACTTCTCTTCCCCAGAAGAGCCCCTAGTCTGATCCTCTACCTCAGCACCACAAATCTGGATCCCCTTCTCCACTCCAGCTCTGATGACACGTGCAGAGGCTGGAAACCCACATCTGGGTCTTGGCTGTCTATCTGGCTCAGGCACTGACAGGCCAAATCACTTGATCCTCATGGAGCCCACCTAGAAAATTACGGTGCTGTACATCTGTTACAACTCAAAAATCGTTGAACCAAGGCTTTTCCCTTGCAGTGTTTCCCAACCCACTATGTGTGTCTTTGTGTTTCCCTGCAGGATCTAAGAAAAGCCTGATAGGGAGATGGATAAGGAATCCTTTTCATCCTCCTAACAAAACGGGGTAAAGAGTCTTTTGAATGGAAGGAGTTTTATTTTAGGAATATGAAAGAGACTGAACTTTTGAGTCTAAACACGGTAAACTAAGAGAAAACTGCATCAGTAGTAATGAGTAAAATTGAACAAAGGAAACGGACTACATCCCTAGACACTAGAAAAGGAAGCCATCATTGCTGCTCTAACGTGACTTCTTAGGCCTCTCCCCAGCAGAATTCTTTCCTCCCTGGAAGCACCAGGGTCAGGACAGGACTGGGAGCAGAGTCCACCGGCCCTTCACTGCACGTGGCTCTGCGAAGGTACTGTTCAGTTTCTCTTGCGTATTTCCTCAGGGTGCTTTTAAAGCAGCAGAAGGTACTATATAGTTTCATTTAAAACCGTGCTTTTGTGAGAGAATTGCAAACAAGCAAGGGTATAGTTTATTTGAGCCATGTCCTCTCGAGGGTCAAGTCTGTGTAACTACATGTGTCACGGTTTTTACTGTTCACCCAGGACTGCCTGCATTCCCAGCCATATGAACCAAATTCACTCCAGGATTGAACATGCCGGATCCTACCCAAAATGCAAAGAGAAGGCAAAGCGACTGAATACCTTCTATAATTCCCTGTCGTTTTATGTGCAATTTTTAAAGTGTTGACATATCGATAATACTGTGAAAAAGCCACCTTAAAACCCAGCTTCTAACAATTTATTTTCACTCAGGAGTGTAACTTGGATGGAATTTGGCATATGGCTCGACCTAGGTAGTTCCAAGCCTGCCTCATTAAAGCATACAATTTTGGGGAAGAACAAAGGGTCCAATAAGAAAGTAAAGGACACACCAGTGATACAGTCCACACAGGGCTGCAGGTTGAAACGCTATAAAAGCAAGGTGGGAGAAGAATCAGAAAGAGACTTCAGAGGCATAGTAATCCAATATGTGCACTTTATTTGGATGTTAACTGAAACTCAAAAAATAAATGTCCTAACATTTATGAGACGATTGGAAATTCAAACATTGGCTATATTAATCTATTAAGTTACTAAAAGTAGTTAATATAAAATTATACTTTGGGTGTGATGACATTATGGTTACATATACATATAAGCTGAATTTATGTAAGAAAGAACTTGTCTGGTTTGCTTCAAATTAATACAGGTTTAGATGGAACAAAATTTTCCGTGAGTTGAAAAATCATGAGAGGATGTAGGTTCATAGTACTCATCTGCTGATTTAGCAGATTATTGAGCTGTAGTTGCTATGAAAAAACTGCATAATTGGGAAGTGTACAATTTATCAACTCAGATATTTAAATTTTTCAGTAATGAAACATTTGAAGAGAAAGATTCTTATGACTAATCAGTACAGGTTTTCTAAAAAAGGACAGAATTCGGTGCATTTACAAAATAAGTGTATGATCATATTCCTTTCTCCTGGGACTGTGAAAAAATACTTTTGTAAGTCCAAGAAGAGGAGGCAAGGTCCCATTGCTATAATTTTCTTAGAAAATTTCTATAGACTGTGTACTTGAAAGATAGAGGATTTGAAAGAGAATTTGCATAACATTTGAGACAAAGCAGGGAGAGTTTTAAACGTTGTTGAGGAATAATTTACACACCATAAAATATAAGCATTCCACGTGTGCTGCCCAGTGACTGCAGTAGCTATCAACCCGGTCCAGTTTTAAAAGATTTCCAGGCCTCCGGAAGAGCTCCCTCCTGCCCATTTGTGATCTCCATTCCCACCCCTAGTCCCACACAACTAGTGATCTATCTGCTTTCTAATTCCAAAGTTTTGGTTTTTTAGAAATTTTGTGTAAATGGAATCATCTAATACATGACCTTTTTTTTTTTTTTTTTTTTTTTTTTTGAGACAGAGCCTCAAGCTGTCACCCTGGATAGAGTGCTGTGGCATCACAGCTCACAGCAACCTCCAATTCCTGGGCTCTAGTGAGTCTCTTGCCTCCGCCTCCCAAGTAGCTGGGACTACAGGCACCCGCCACAACACCTGGTCATTTTTTGGTTGCAGCCATCATTGTTGTTTGGCGGGCCCAGTCTGGATTCAAACCCGCAAGCTCAGGTGTACGTGGCTGGCGCCTTAGCCCATTGAGCCACAGGCGCCCAGCCGCCTGGCTATTTTTTATTGCAGTTATCATTGTTTTGTAGCTGACCTGGGCTGGGTTCGAACCCGCGAGCTTAGGTGTACATGGCTGGCGCCTTAGCCCGTTGAGCCACAGGCGCTGAGCCAACACATGACCTTTTATGTCTTTCACTAAGTGTAATGTTCTTGAGTTTCATCATATGTGTAGTTGAATGTATCCTGTATTCCTGTTCACCACGGAGAAATACCCCTTGTGTGATCTACCATATTTTATCCATTTACCAGTTAATGAAATATTTGGATTGCTTATATTTGAGGCTGTTATGAATAATTCTGCTGTGAACACTTGTTTATCCATCTTTTAAGGGGACATGTATTTTAAATTATTCTTGGGTAGATACTTAAATTATTCTTGGGTAGCAACTACTTTCCCAAGTGACTGTACATTGTACATCCTCACTAGCGGTGTGTGGGAGCGGCGGGTTGTGCCCATCTCATCAACACTTGATACTGTCACTTTTTTCACTTAGGCCATTTTACTGCTTGTGTATGTGATGGTTTTAATTTGCATTTCCCTAATAAATGACGAGCTTAATAGGCATTTCTATAGCTTCCTTGGCAAAGTTTCTATTGCATTTTTTCAGTTGGATTTTCTTATTGTTGAGTTGTGAGAGTTTTTTATATGTTTTGGATTCAAGACCTTTTTCATATATAAATTTTGCAAATATTTTCTCCCAGTGTGTTTCTTCTTTCCTCCCTTAACCCATGTAGAAGTCTGAGGCACCAGTGTGTTTTTTTTTTTAATGGAGTCTTTTGATAAAAGTTTCTAATTTAGATAAGATCCAAATTATTTGATTATTCCATTTATGAATAATACTTTCAGTGTCATATCTAAGGTATCTTTGTCTAAACCAAGGTAACAAATATTTTATCCTGTGTTTTTTTTCTAGTAGTTTTATACGTAGTTGTTTTATAACTTTAACTCTTACATTTAGGCCCATGATCCATTTTAATTTAATTTGGGGGTATGGTGCAAGGTAAGTTTCAGGGTTCTGTGTGTGTATGGATAATTGTTCTAGCACCCCTGAAATACCTTGGCACTTTCTCTAAAAATCAATTGACCCCCTGCTGTGGCTCCATTTCTGTACTCTTCCATTGCTATGTATGTCTGTTTTTATGCTGTAATCACCTGGCTTGTTGACTGTGCTTGGTACTGAGAAATAATTTCCAGATTTACTTCTCTCACATGTGGGTGAGGGTGGGAAGGATAAGTCAAAATGGGTCCGATCATCAGGAGTCAGCAGGTGAACTTCCTGTGCTTGCCACATATTATCTGGACATACAAAATCCATCCTACCGTTTCCTGCAACTTCTGCCTTGGGGAGCCTGAACTTGTAAGTTTTATAATCTGAGGGAGAGCATAGCCAAAGGCATGTCTTTCCTTCCCTCAGCTTCAGAGAAGGAAATTGAGACTGCTGCCTTGGCCAACATTTTCTTCCCTCTTTTAATTTGGTTTAAATACTAGCCTTTAAATTGTGGAAATAGGTTTTTGTCACATAGGTCTTGCTATTAATTAATAATACTGTTATTTTAAATGAAATTATAATCACGATCTAGAGGAATTGAAGAGTATTTAAAAACATTCATCACCCAGTACCCTGAAGACCCATATTCTTAATAGGTAGTATCAATATAGGAGAAAACAGAGGCAATTAAATCTATACAGTTATGTCCGGAATGCTCTTGTGAGCCTGAAACTTGTAGGTACTTGTTAATTTTTTGCAGGTGACTTTAAAGTTCACTTTAAAAAATACCCATATGTATGTGCATGTATTAAGAAATGCCAAGCTATCAGCACCTAATACTAATTCCTTTCTGAGTTATTCCATCTTTATTTTTTTACCTCATGAAGCACATCTTCCCTTCAGGAGAGTGTTAACTCTTGTTAGCCTTTTCATTTTCATATGATCTTGGCATCAGCTTGACAGATTCCACAAGAATGCATATTGGGATTTTTGACCATGACTTCCCATAAGCTATTGATCAGTTTGGAGAAAACTGATATTTTTACAGTGTCTTCCATTTCTCAAACTTGGGATGTCTCTTCATTTACTTAGGTGATCTTTAGTTTGTCTCAATAATGCCACGAATTTGTGTAGAAGTTTTGCATATTTTTTGTTAGATTGATTCCTAAGATTTGATATCACTATACGTAAGTGTATCTTTCTCTTTTTTTGGAGTCATCAGTTAACTTATTTTTTTTTTCCGAAGTCTCAAAAAATAGACAACTTATATAAATAAAAGTAAAAGATAATTTCAAAAAACAGATCAGATGGCATAATCTGTTCTTTTTTAACAGGTTCCTTTTAAAACTAAATCTTCAAAATTCAGAGTGTATTTTACACTTATAGCCTATCTGAACTCAACTGGCCA
>CAUYON010156840.1:0-17088 GCA_963573935.1 Arctocebus calabarensis
TCCCAGGGACTTAACTTCAAAACTCTTAGAAGTGATCAAGGAATACAGCAGGGTCCCAGGATACAAAATCAATACTTACACGTTAGTAGCTTTTATATATGCCAACAATAGTCAAGCTGAAAATATAGTCAAGGACTCTATTCCTTTTACAATAGTGCCAAAGAAGATGACATATCTGAGAATGTACCTAACAAAGAACATGAAAGATCTCTATAAAGAGAATTATGAAACTGTGAGAAAAGAAATAGCTGAAGATGTTAACAAATGGAAAGACAAACCATGCTCATAATTGGGTAGAATCAACATTGTTAAAATGTCCATACTACCCAAAGCAATCTAAAAATTTACTGCAATCCCTATTAAAGCACCTTTGTCATACTTTAAAGAACTTGAAAAAAATAGTACTTTGTTTTATATGGAATCAGAAAAAACCTTGAATAGCAAATACATTACTCAGAAATAAGAACAAATCAGGAGGTATCACATTACCAGAGTTCAGGATATACTACAAATCTATAGTTATCAAAACAGCATGGTACTAGTACAAAAACAGGGCAGTAGATTTATGGAACACAATAGAGAACCAGGAGATGAACCCAGCTGCTTATCATCATTTGATCTTTGACAAGCCTATCAAAAATATTCCGTGGGAGAAAGACTCCCTATTTAACAAATGGTGCTGGGTGAACTGGCTGGCGACCTGTGTAAGACTGAAATTGGACCCCCACCTTTCACCATTAACAAAAATTGATTCTCATGGGATAAAAGATTCAAACTTAAAACATGAAACTATTAAAACTACTAGAAGAGAGTTAGGGAAAACACTTGAAGAAATTGACCTGGGAGAATATTTTATGAAGAGGACCCCCCTCCTGGGCAATTGAAGCAACACCAAAAACTCATTACTGGGATCTGGCCAAACTAAAAAGCTTGTGCACAGACAAGAGCACAGTAAGTAAAGCAAACAGACAACCTTCCGAATGGGAGAAGATTTTTGCAGGTTATGCTTCCAACAAAGGTCTGATAACTAGAATCTACGGAGAACTCAAACTAATCAATAAGAAAAGAATAAATAACCCCATTTCTATGTGGGCAAGAGACTTGAACAGAAGCTTCTCTGATGAAGACAGGTGAATGGCCTACAAATACATGAAAAAATGTTCATCATCCTTAATCATAAGAGAAATGCAAATCAAAACCACTTTGAGATATCATCTAACTCCAGTAAGATTAACCCACATCACAAAATCCCAAAACCAGAAATGTTGGCATGGATGCAGAAAAAAGGGAATGCTTCTACACTGCTCATGGGAATGCAAGCTAATATGACCTTCTTGGAAAGAAGTTTGGAGAAACAATCAAGGAACTAAAAGTAGACCTTCTGTCCAATCCTGCAATTCCTCTACTAGGTATATACCCAGATGATCAAAAATTATTTTATAACAAAGACATTTGTACTAGAATTTTATTGCAGCCCAATTCATAATAGCCAAGACATGGAAACAGCCCAAGTGCCCATTTACCCATTAATGGATTAACAAATTATGGTATAGGTGTGCTATGGAATACTATGCAGCCATAAAAAAAGATGGAGACTTAACATCTTTTAAGTTTCCCTGGATGGAGCTGGAACATATTCTTCTTAGTAAAGTATCTCAAGAATGGAGGGAAAAAGTAACCAATGTACTCATTACTAGTATGAAATCAATATATAACCACCTACACACTCATATGAATGACAAAACATAACTATAGTCCAAAAAGTAGAAGGAAAGAGGAGAGAGAGAAGGGGGGAATATGGGAGGAGGGAAGGTATTTGGGAGGACCTCACCTAATGTGCATGATGCAATGGTACATCTCAAAACTATTAAGAAATGAGTATAATTGTGATGGATGTGTTACTTAGTTCAAAGTAAACATTTCACATTGTATATTGAAGCAGTACCCTGAATCCCATAAATGCATCAATGTACAAAGTTATGATTTAATAAAAAATAATTTAAAAAAAAAAATTACAAAAATGTCTATACTACCCAAAGAAATCCACAGATTCAGTGCAATCCCCATCAAAATATCAATGACATTACTCACTGAAATGGAAAAAATTTTCTAAGAAATCTAGAGTAACCAAGGCCATCCTGTGCATAAAAACAAACCAATGAAATGAATAAATGACAAAACCAAACAATCAAAAAAATGGAGAATCACTACACCTGAGTTTGAATTATATTACAGAGCTGTAATAATCAAGGCAGCATAGACAATAATAAATTCTGGCAAGGATGTGGTGAAAGGGAAAATATCATACACTGCTGTTGGGAATATAAATTGGTATAGCCACTATTGAAATATTTCATGTACTATAAATGTATACAACTATTATGTACCCATAATCATTAAAAAAAAAATCACGCATAGAAAATAAAATCATTTATAACTGTTTGAGTTTCCTCAAAATACTAAAACTAAAATGTCTCTTTTTCTATCAGGTAAATGCCTAGTAGTGGGATTGCAGGATCAAATGTTGGGTCTACTTTTAGTTCTTTGAGGAATCTCCACACTACTTTCCACAGAGGTTGTACTAGTTTGCAGTCCCACCAACCAGGCATGAGTCTAATATTTATGGCAGCACAATTCACAATTGCAAAAAGGTAGAAACAACCCAAATGTCCATCAACACATGAATGGATTAATAAATGTGGCATATGAATACCATGAAATACTATTCAGTATGATCAAGTATCTTTCATAACAACCTGGATGAAATTAGAGACTGTTCTCCCAAGTAAACATCACAAGGATGGAAAAACAAACAACATATGTACTCAATACTAAAATGGAACTAGTTGCTCAATGCTTATGCCTCTATGCAGAAGCAAAACTCGACAAAATTCAAGAAAGTGGGAGTGGGGAGAAGGAGAATGGTAAATTCATATCTAACTGGTATATTGCATGGTTAGATTGTGCACTTTCAAGGTAAAGAACATACTTACAACTCTGACTTAAAATACATAAAAACTAAATAACATATACCCCCATGATATTTTAAAATTTTTTAAAAAAGAACCACCTTCTATACCCTTTTGCATAAGTAAATAAATAACACTAAAAATAAAACTACTTTATGACAGAGCTATCTCACTGCTGGGTTTTTATCCAAAAGAAAGGAAATCAGTGTACCATAAAGATACCTGCACTCCCATGATTTATTGCAGCATTATTTACAAAAGCCCAGAGTTAGAATCAACCTAAGTGTCCACTGGTGGCAGAATTGATACAGAAAATGTAGTACATATGCACAATGAAATATTCCTTAACCACAAAAAAGGACAAAACCCTCTAATTTGCAACAACATGGATGGAAATCAAGAATATTTTGTTAAACAATAGAACAAATCTCTGAAATAAGCCAAGCACAAAAAGACAAATTTCATGTGCTCTCACTCACATATGGAAACTAAAAGTTAAAACAATTGATCTCATGGAGATAGAGAAAAGAATGGTGGTTACTGGAGGCTGGGAAGGGGAAGGAGGGTAAAAAGTGGAGATAGTTAGGGGTGCAAAAATATGGTTAGATAGGATGAATAAGATCTAATTTTTGATAGCAAGATAGCATAATTATAGTCAACAATAAGTTATTGTATATTTCAAAATAACTAAAATAGTGCAATTATAAATGTTCCTAACATAAAGAAATGATAAATGCTTGAGGTGACGGATACCCTATCAGGCGTCCTCAAACTTTTTAAACAGGGGGCCAATTCACTGTCCCTCAGACCATTGGAGGGCCAGACTGTAGCTTAAAAAAACAAAAAACTATGAACGAATTCCTATACACACTGCACATACCTTATTTCGAAGTAAAAAACAAAACAGAAAAAATACAATTCACACCAACACATGTGACCTGCAGGCCATAGTTTGAGGACCCCTGCTGGTCTAATTTAATTATTACACATTGTATGCCTGTATTAAAATATTTTATGTACCCTATAAATGTGTACAACCATATGTATCATTTTAAAAAATAAAATCACGCAGAGAAAAATAAATCATTTATAATTATTTATATTCCAAATATTACATAATTGCATATTGACACAAACCCATCCTTGTCCTTTTATCTGTTATTCATAATTAACAAATGTGGGTAGTAGAAAAAATATGTCAATAAAAATTATATGTTCTCCCTACTACTTTGAGTTTTATAATCAAAACTATATTCCATATTGAAACATTAGAAACCAAATATGTGAACAAAGTTGTATTAACACAATATTTAAGATTTTATGGGGTCTAATTACAGATGTAGCACATAAGTTATAAGACAGGACCTGCCTTGGTGGTACAAATTTTTTTTCTGATAATTGGTACATAAAATCTAATATAGTACATTATAATATAGAGCATATTTTGCTTGAAATGTACCATTCCAATTCTCAAATTAAACATGTTATACATACATTTTGTTTAATATAATGTCCCTTAAACTGAAATTATTAAGCCAATTTTATATCCTGAAAGAAAACCTTAAATTATCTAATAAAGGGAAAATTTTGAAAAGTATGTTAATAGCTTCAAATAAATTAACCTTATTGTTTACCAAGCAATTACCATTTTATGCCAGTCACTGTACTAGCTAAATTCTGTCTATTTTCTCTAGTCTTCTCAATAGTTGACACTTTATACAAGGAAACAAACTCGGAGAGGGTAATTAACTGGTCTTTGGTTTTCTGTTTTCATCTTATATTCTATTGGTATCTGAAAAGTCATATCTTAGGTTTCAGAAATAGTAATAGTCTCAAAAAATAGATTTGAGTATAAATGAGAAAACAAAGTTCACTTGTTTACAAAAAACACTAAACCCATAAAAAATTATTAAAAAGTCAATATTACTATTTAAAAATCAAGTTAAACAAGAATCCATTTTCACCTATCACATGACTAATAACTGTAGAATTTAATAAAGCCCTGTGTTGGTGATGAAAATCAGCCCTATTAGTGATATCATTAATTAGAACAAAATTTTAAAAAGATAATTTTGTAACAGTTATCTAAATTGCAATGTACATAACTTTAACATTAGCAATTCCATTTTATCCTGGAAAAAAAGTGTGCCCAAACATACACTTGAAATGATACTATGAAATCTATGATAAAGAAAAAAGTCTAAAAATTACATGTCCATTAACAAATTTCTTTTAAAATTATCACATAGTCTACAACTTGAACTTTACCTAACAAATACAAAAGATCTGACCTGATCATTTGTACCCTCACATTAATCATTAAGTAAATCAACAAAAAAATAAATAAATAAGTAAATAAATAAAATTGTTACATAGTGATACAGTGGCGTAGGATGTGATCAGTATAAAGATTTACTGGTATGGACAGACATTCAAAATATATTGTCTGGGGAAAAGAGCAAGCTATAGAAAATTATACTCACCATAAGCCAATTTGTGTTAAGTATACATGTATACATTTGCTTCCATATTCCTAGGAAAATTCTGGAATTTAATGATAAGTTTAAGAATCAAAAAATGGTTTTACAGCTTAAAATAGTTAAAGACAAATGTTAAGACCTAAAACTATAAAAATAGTGGAAGAAAACAGTAAAAATCCTTCAGGACATTGTCTAAGCAAAGATGTTACAAGTAAGACTAAAAAAAAGCAGAGGCAACAAAAACAAAAATAGGCAAGTAAAATGCATAGGTCGGGTCTACATTGAGCTAAAACGTGTCTGCACAACAACAAAAAACAATCAAGTGAATGAAGCAACAACTTACAGAATGGGAAAAAATATATGCAAACTATTCCTTCAATAAGAGACTAATAACCAGAATGTGCAAAGAACTTAACAGCAAAAAAACAAAAAACAAAACAAACAAACAAACAAAAAAAACGGAAGAACCCAACTAAAAAAAGGTAAAAGTATCCAAATAGACATTTCTCAAAAGAAGAATACAAATGGCATACAGGTGTGTGAAAAGATGCACACATCACAAATCATGACGGAAATGCAAATCAATACCATGATGAGGTATGATCTTACCCCAGTTAGAATGGCTATTATTAAAAATACAAAAAAATCAATGCTGGCAAGGATGCAGAGAAAAGAGAACTCATATGCTGTTGGTGGGAGTGTGAATGAGTACAGCTATGTGGAAAATGATATGGAAATTTCTCAGAAAACTAAAAATAGAACTGCTATGGATCCAGCAATCCTAATCCTGGATATTTATCCAAAGAAAAGGAAACAAATACATCAAAGATTATCTGTATCCCCATGTTTATTATAGCACTCACTATTCATAATAGCTAAGATAGGGAATCAACCTATCTTAATGTTCAAGAGATGAATGGATAAAGAAAACATGGTGCATGTTTATATACCCATGGAATACATTGCCATGGAATATGCCATGCCATATACCCATGGAATATATACCCATGGCATATGTTCAAAAAGCTATAAGAGAGGATTTTCAATGTACCCAATATGAAGAAATAATAAATGTTTAAGTTGGCAGATATCCTAATTACCCTGTTGTGATCATTATATGCTGTATACATCACTCTGTACCCTATAAATATGTGTAACTATTATATGGAAACTAAAAATAAAATGGAAAAAAAGAACAAGAAAATATTTTAAACTAACATAATGTTAAAGACTATACAGGTGATTCAATTTAAAAAAAAATTAATGGAGCTTAAAATGTATAATAATAATTTGAATCATTTGTTTCACTTTTCTCAGTTCTATCTCAATTCAGATATTAAACAATGCTTTAATATAAAGAAATGAGGTCTGTAACAAGCAAAATATTTTCCTTTGTCCTCACAGTAAATTCAATGCCTCAAAGAATTAACTTTCATATCTTTATGACTTTAACAGTACCATAATTTGAGAATACCTAGCCAACTGTGGTTTTGGCTTATGCCAAACCACACTGTGGCTATTCTCTTATTTCTAAAAGGAAGTAGAGGCAATTACAGAGGAAGGAGGTGGCATTAACACTTGTATGGGACGTACCAGGGAAGGCATTTGACTACAACCATGCTTGGCTTTAATAGGGAGTCAAAAACTGTGTACACAATGATGTTCTTTTCCATCCTGAGCCCTCAGTAGCCTCAGAGAAAGCCTGCATATCTCTCTCTCTTTCTCTCTCTCTCTCCCCCTCAGTTGTCAGCAGAGAAAAGAGAAATATACAGTTTCTCTAAATCTTATTGACGGGTTTTAACAATGGGTTATCACTTCCAAATCTTAACCACTCCATGTCAAATTTGAATTTCATCACAGTATCGATATCTTGGACGGAATGATTGTGTTGAAACAATCCTAGTGGTTTTACAAGGGCAACAGATAAAATGAGTATGTGTACTCTAAGCTGGAGAATATTGATAGGCAAGTTGTTGATTCCTGGAATACAAATTGAACCCATTGTTGTGAATTCCTACAAGATTTAGTATTTGTCAAGTTCAAAGGAAACCATCATTCACTAGGAAGAATAATTCAGAAAATACTTCTCAAAGATGACCTTTCAATGACAGATGGTATTTTCAGATATTTAATTATTCTAAAAAGCACGTTTGAAAAGAGACACATTCTTCAATTCAGCTAACATGTAGAATTACAAATTCATTGTAGAACTGATGAAAATGTTTAAAAAGACCATCGTGGCAACTGATGTGAAGGAAGAGTCAACATGGGAAGTGGCAAAAAGTTCTTCATTCAAATCGGAATGCTCACCGGGTTCTATTTTTAGTAAGGCATCTATACAAACACCTTCATCAATACACACATTAATACTACTAACGTCTTTTACATTAGTTCTGGTCTCACAAGTCTTGTTGGTAAAACAGCTGCATTGAAAATTATCGGAAAATTCCTGTAGGTCATCAATTGTGGGTTTTCCACTTACTAAGTACTTTCCATCTGTTGACATTTGAATAACAAAATTATGGGGATTCAGGTGAAGATAGGCATCTGAACTCCAGTCTTTCCTTGTACACACACCTTGCTCCTCACAAAGCACTTGGCTACACATTTTGGCTGCTAGAGAGCCATTAATTATGTAAGGATTCAGTGTTTTTTGCATGTAATTCTCTAGGTCCAAGCAAGCTGTCTGTAAAATTATAAGAGTTATATGAAAGGACAAGTTAGTTCATTATGAATTAATTCACTGCAATAAACAATTTGTAAGGAAGAACAAAAAAGTAGACACAGTAAGAAGTAATGAATATTTTATCATTTTTACCTAAACAAGCAAGATTATGCCAATGGATTTTTGTAACATGTATAAGTTTGTTGCACGTGGGGAATCATGCCACTAAGAAATTGACCAATAGAAGCTTCACATACCCTAGACTTGATCTTCTTTAATAATTCTTCCTTAATAATTCGTAAACTAATCTGAGAAAGTAGAAGGGTATAGCTGTCAAAGTGTGGCCTCTAGGATCTATTTCCTTGATTGGAATCCCAGTTCTATTAGTGACCACCTGTGTGAATCTGGAAATCTCTCAAGCCATTCTAAGTCTTATTTTTTATCTGGGTGACTTGGGTAAATTAATTAACTTGGTTATGCTTCACCTTCATCATCTATGAGATAAGGGTAATAATAGCACTCACTTCATAGGGTTGCTGTGAAGATGAAAAGGTATGAGACATATAAAAGTGGCTAACACAAGGCCTAGCATGTCTTTGGTTGACCCTTAATAAATTATAAATAAATGCAATGGGCATCACATTTGTCAGACAAGTTTAAACAGCACAGAAAAGAGTGAATTTTTTAAAATTTTTTTAAATTTCAATAGATTTAGGGAACATAAATAACTTTTTCTTATATGAATGAATTGACTTTGGTGTGTCCACACAAATAGTATATACTATACCCATGGGTAATTTTCATTTCTTATCCCCCCTTCCAACCTTCTTTCTCCTGAGTGCCCAATGTCTACCATCTCACTTTTTCTTTTTTTGTTTGTTTGTTTTTAGAGACAGAGTCTCACTTTGTTGCCCTTAGTAGAGTGCCATGGAGTCACAGCTCACAGAAACCTCCAACTTCTTGACTTAGGCAATTCTCTTGCCTCAGCCTCCCAAGTAGATGGGACTACAGGCACCCACCAGAACGCTCGGCTATTTTTTGTTGCAGTTTGGCCGGGTTGGGTTTGAACCCACCACCCTTGGTACATGGGGCTGGTGCCCTACCCACTGAGCCACAGGCACTGCCCCTATCATCTCACTTTCTATGGCATGAATAGTAGCATTTAGCTCCCCCTTATAACTGAGAACATGAGGTATTTGTTTTTCTATTCCCAAGATACTTCAGTGACTGTAACAAACCAGTCAACATATGGAGATGGTGAACATAAGGAACTAGGCCTATTGTACAATATATACATATGGTTCATGTCTAGTGTATGAAAATTAGGGCAACTTAAGAAGGTGACCAATATAGGGAGGTGGTCAACTATGGAGTTTCTAATGTGTATAAATGTACATTTATATATACATTAATATATGTTTATATAATCTCACATTTCTTTATCTACTCATAAGCTGATAGGCACATAGGTAGATTCCATATCTTTGTAATTCTGAATCATGCTGCAATAAACATACAAAGGCAGATGTCCTTTTTATATAATGACTTGTTTTCTTTTAGGTAAATACCCAGTAGTGAGATTACTGAATCAAATGAAAGATCTATATTTAGTTCTTTAAGGAATCTCCATACAGTTTTCCACAGAGGTTGTACTAATTTATATTTCCACCAACAATTTTCAAAGAAATCCTTTTTTCACTGTGTTCATACCATTTATTGTTTTTTGACATTTTAATAATGGGCATTTTCACAGAGGTAAGGTGTTACCTCATTGTATTTTTAATTTGCATTTTCCTAATGATTAGTGATGTTGGGCATTTTTTATATGTGCATTGGCCCCAATTAGTATATTTTCTTTTTGAAAAATGTCTGCTCATATTTTTTGCTCACTTTTTAATGGGTAATAGGTTTTTCTCTTGCTGATTTACTTGAGTAAATCAGACATATAGTTTGAAAAAATTTTCTCCCATTCTGTAGGCTATCTGTTAATTGTGTTGATGATTTCTTTTGCAGTGCAGAAACTTTTTTAGTTAAAGTACATGTATATATTTTTGTTTTTGTTTTATTTGCTTTGGGGGTCTTAGTGATAAAGACTTGCTTATACTCATGTCCAGAAGTATTTTACCTAGCTTTCTTCTAGAATTTTTATGGCTTTCAAGATTTATAGTTCAGTCTTTTATCCATCTCTAGTTCTTTTTTATACAGTGAAAGATATGTATTCATACTTCTACCTGTGGTTTTCCAATTTTCTAAGAAAAATTTATTGAATAGGGAATCCTTTCTCCAGTGTTTGTTTTTGTCTTCTTTGTCGAAATCAGTTGGTTGTAGGAACATGGTTTTATTTATGAGTCTTCTGTTCCATTGACCCACGTGTCTACATTTACACCAGAACCATACTTTTTGGTTGCTGTAGAATTATAGTATAATTTATAGTCTAGTAATGTGATGCTTCCAGATTAGTTCATTTGCTAGGATTGCTTTGGCTATTCAGGCTCTTTTTTGAATCCAAATGAAATTTAGGATGAGTTTTTCTACTTCTGTGAACTATGACTTTGATATTTTGATGAGAATTGCATTTAATCTGCAAATCACTTTGGGTAGTGTGAACATTTTGATGATATTGATTCTTCTAATCCACGAGCATGATGTTTTTCCAATTGTGTCATCTATAATCAATTTCTTTCATCAGTGTTCTTAAACTATCTTTGTAGAGACCTTTCACCTTAGTTAAGTATATTCCTAGGTATTTTAACTTTGTTATTCAGCTACTGTAAATGGTATTGAGTTCTTGATTTGGTTCACAGTTTGGCTGATATTAGTGTATAGAAATACTACTTATTTATGTATATTCAGATTGGGTCAACAAACAAGGATTGTTTGACCTTTTTTTCTAATTTGGATGTCCTTTATTTCTTGCTCTTGCCTGTTGCTCTGGTAAGAAGACTAGGTCTTCTAGAACTATGTTGATTAGAAGAAGTTAGGAGTGGGTATGCCTTGTTCCAGTTAGTTCAGAAAATATTTTCAACTTTTCTTCATTCAGTTAGATGTTGGCTATTGGGTATGTCATGTATGGCTTTTATTATTTTGAGGTATATTCCTTGTATGCCTACTTTCTTGAGAGTTTTTATGCTGAAAGACTACTGGATTTCATTGAATGCATTTTCTGCATATATTGAGATAATCATATAATTTTGTTTTTAATTCTATTTATGTGGTGAATCACATGTATTCGAATGTTAAACCATCTCGGCATCTCTGAGATGAAATCTACTTCATCGTGATAAATTATGCTTTTAATATGCTTTTGAAGATTTTTGCATGGTTTTCTTTTTTTGTATCATTTCCTCATTTAGGCATCATGGTATAAGTTGGGGAGTATCTCCTCTTTCTTGATCTCTTGGTATAGTTTTAGTAGAATAGTTACCACTTCTTTGAAGATCTAGTAGAATTTAACTGTGAATCTGTCTGGTTCAAGGCTTTTTTTTTTTTGCTGGGAGATTTTTTTATTACTCATTCATTATCTCCTTGTTTATCTGTTCAGGATTTCTATGTCTTCCTGATTCAAGTTTGGAAGGTCGTATGCTTCCAAAAATTTATTTATTTTCTCTAGAATTTCTAATTTTATGCAGAGAACTGTTCATAGTAGTCTTGGATTTTTTTTATATTTCCATGGTGTGAGTTGTAATGTCTCCCTTTTCATTTCTGAGTTTATATGAATCCTCTCTTTTCTTTTCTTGGTTAATCTAGCTATTGTTCTACCTATTTTGTTTTTCTTTTCAAAGAACAAAATTTTCATTTTGTTGATCCTTTGTATTATTTATTGGTTCAAATTTTATTTCTGCTCCAATCTTCAATACCTTTTTAGAAATATTTCAGAATATTATGGGTACACAAATGTTTTGGTTACATGAATTGCTTTTGTACAGTTTGAGTCCAAGCTGTGGATGTGCCCATCACCCAGTGTGCATTGTACCCATTCAGTGTGACTTTACCCCTCTCCTCCTTCCCTCTCTCACCTGCTTATTTCTATTGAGTTTTTACTACCAATTATGCAGTAGATGTTGATTAATTAGTTCTAATTTAATAGTGAGTACCTGTGGGGTTTTATTCCCATTGTGATACTTCGCTTAGAAGAATGGTCTCTGCTTCTATCCAAGTTTTTATAAAAGATATTAATTCATAATTTTTTATAGCTGAGTAGCACTCAATGGTGTACATATGCCACATTTTATTAATCTATTTCTCATATTGATGGGCACTTGGATTGATTCCACATCTTTGCTATTGCGAATTGTGCTACAATAAACATTCATGTACATGTGTCTTTTTGATAAAATGACTTTTTGTCCTTTGGTAAATACCTAAGAGTGGGATTGCTGGATTAAATGATAGATCTACTTTTAGTTTTTTTGAGGTATCTGCATATGACTTTCCATTTAGGTTGTACTAGTTTGCAGCTCCACCAACAGAGTATAAGAGTTCTTTTCTCTCCACATCCACACCAGCATCTGTTCTGTTGGGACTTTTTGATAGAAGTCATTCTCATTGGAGTTAAGTGTTACTCGTTGTTTTGATTTTCATTTCCCTGATGACTAGAAATGTTCAGTCTTTTTTCATATATTTATTGACCATTAGTCTATCTTCTGTTGAAAATCTTCTGTTCATGTCTTTTGCCTACTTTTTTATGGGGTCGTTGGATTTTTTTCTTGCTGATTTGCCTGAGTTCTCTACACATTCTGGTTATCATCCTGTATTGGATGCATAGCATGCAATTATTTTCTCCCCTTCTGTAGGTTGTCTATTTGCTGTATTGATTGTTTCCCTTGGCTATGCAGAAGCTTTATAATTTTAATTTGTTAATGTTTATTGTGGCTGTGATTACCTTTGGGGTCTTCTTCATAAATTCTTTGCCTAGGCCCATAAGAATTTTTCCAGTGTTTTCTTCTGGAATTCTTATAGTGTCATGCCTCTGGTTTTAGTTTGTTTTCTATTGTGACTTAATGTTTGTGAGAGCTGTGTTTCAATCTTTTAAATATGGCTATCTAATTTCCAAGACCTAGTTATTGAATAGGGATTCTTTTCCTGCTGTTTGTTATTGTCTCCTTTGTCAGAGATCAAGTGGCAATATGAGGATGGTTTTATATCCAGGTTTTCTTTTCTCATCCATTGGTCTATGTGCCATGGTTCTTGTGCCACTGCCAGGCTGTTTTGGTTATGGCAGTCTTGTGATATGGGCTTGAAATCTGATAAAGTTATGTGTTCTAATTTTTCCTTTTGCTTCAGGTTCTTCTGGCTATTTGAGGCCTTTTCTAGTTCCATACAAAGCATGGAATTATTTTTCTAGGAAAATGGCATTGGTATTTAGTGGAGATTCCATTGACTCTGTAGAACTCTTTGGGTAGTACAGTTATTTTAACAATGTTGATTCTGCCAGTCCATGAGCACGATATATTTTTCTATTTTTTTATATCCTCTGTGATTTCCCATTCCTGGAAACTCACACCTAGACAGGTCTTTTACCTCATTGGTTAAATATATTCCAGGGTATTTTATTTTCTTTGTTGCTTAGAGCGACCTCACCCAATCCAATCTCATCCCACCATATTCCCCCACCTGCCTCTTCTGTGGCAGAGAAGATTACCCTTCTAAAGTTTCATGGCCCCACTCACCACCCAGAGCTATCAAGTTCCTCTCTTAAGGGACTAGAGGTAATCACAGGGCCCAGAAAACAAAACAATCATGTAATTAAAGATTCCTTAAAGAAATTTAACTACTTAAAAAAATCAAGCAGAGATTCTGGAAATGAAAAATTTATTCAAGTAGATACAGAACAGATTTGAAAGTGTTAAGAACAGGCTAAGTCAAGCAGAAGAAAGAATCACAGAGCTAGAAGACACCAACTTTGAATTAAACAAGTCAGTCAAAGAGAGAAAACAGAAATGAAAGGAATAAACACAAACCTACAAGAAATATGGGATTATGTAAAGAAGCCTAACATAGGAATCGTGAGCATCCTTTAGGGTGAAAAAAGAACACAGACAAGGGTTGGAAACTTATTTGAGAGAATACTCAAGGGAAATTTCTCAGGTCTTCTAGAAATCTGGACATCCAGGTCCTAGAAGATCAATAGATTCCGGAGAGATTTGTTGCTAGCTTATTTCTTTTCTTAGGTCTAGTAGTATCTGTTTAATGAATCTGGGAACTCTTGTATCAGGTTCACACATATTTAGAATTTTTATGTATTTTTATTGATTGATCTTCTTAGCATTATATAAAGACCATCTTTGTCTTTTTCCACTGGTCTTGAATTAAAGTCTGTTTTATCTGATTTAGGCATAGTTATTCCTGATTGCTTTGGTTTCTATCTCTGTGAAGTGTTTTCTTGATATTACCTAATTCAGGATTAGGAATTGAGAACACCACCAGTACACAGATTGGCAATAAGATATGGAGTAGCACATCATTACACACTATTTCCATTAATACAGAAATGATGGAAATAATTTCAAAAGCATGGATAATAGTAAAATGAAGTAAAATAATATATAGAGAGAGAGAATTTGTTTTTGACATCATTTATTTTAACTTTTGATTTATGAAAACCTTTTCTCTTCACATAACTTATTTTTGACAAGTTTTCATAATTTAATTTTTAACAATGGCTTTGCTTAACAACTGGCTTAAAAAAATTCCTGAATAGGCCGGGTGTGGTGGCTCATGCATGTAATCCTAACACTCTGGGAGGCAGAGGCAGGTAGATTTCATGAGCTCATGGGTTCAATGCCAGCCTGAGCAAAAGCAAGACCCCATCTCTAAAAAAAAAAAAAAAAAAAAAAAAAGCCGGGCATTGTGGTGGGCATCTGTAATCCCAGCTACTCAGGAAGCTGAGGCAAGAGAATTATCTTGAGCCCAAGAAGTTGAGGTTGCTGTGAGCTGTGATGCCATCACACTCTACCAAGGTGACAAAATGAGACTCTATCTGAAAAAAAAAATTTTTTTTCTGAATATTTAACAAGCATATCTAACAAGCTGGGAGTTGCAAAACTGGCCCTGTCACATCACTAGATCTAATAAAAGGAAATGAAAGAAAATGGTTCACTATCCATTGTGTTTAGGTATAACCACATTTTACATCTGTTCTTAAACTGCAAGTAAACCTGCAGTTACTGGTTTCTTAAGTTGTCAGTAAATGAGAAGAAACATGCCAAGTAATCCATGACTCTATGGATTACAAATGACATACAAAACAGGGGAAATAATGATAGAGCTAGTATTCAGAATGGTTATATATTAGCGAATGTAGCAGAAACACATACAACAGATTACACAGGGACAATTTTGACACAGTAGAAAATAGTCATTTAAAATTGATGCATTGTCCCTGATATGAATAATACTTAACATGATGTAGGAGACATGGTAGTAGAATGTGAATCTAAGCCTACGGTGCCATTAAAAAACAAACATGGCCCTTAAATTACATATCATGTTATTACTCCCTGAGGAATGCCTGATTAATTCTCTCTCAGCATAGAGATAGATTACTCGGTTCTTAAAAAAGAAAGTAGTATGGAAAATCTATGAATATTTATAAACTTTCAAATAATAGGACCTTTGAGAAAGGAGTGTATGTATTTGGGGAAAAAATTAATAAAAATTAGGAATATACCTAGCAGAATTATAGTTTTTAAATAATTTTCTGACTTAAGAGATTTTGCCAAGGTACATGCACCTTTCTTTGAACTTATTTTTCTGTTGTTTCTTTTTACTGAAGATCAAACTAGAGACAATAGAATTAAACAAAACAGGCAGAAGAGCTCAGAATTATACAAAACAGGCAGAAGAGCTCAGATTACCTCAGTTACAAATGTAGCTGCTGGTAAGAATTTTTTAATGAAGTAAGATTATGGCTATTGTGTCTGAAGGACAAGATGAAGGTAGTCCTTCTAAAAAGGTCTCTTCTGACATTATGAGTATAAAATTTATTGTCTCCAAGTCCTAGGACAGTAATCTTTATCCACGAGCTTCATTTGAGATTCTCCATCACACTCATCATTAGTACTTGCACATCCATCAGAGAAGGAAAAGTTCACCTCTAATTCGGCAGTGACCATATGAGAGTTTTATTCTCATATTGAATCAAGAGGATTGAAGAGATGGAGAATAAAGACCTGATGTATAGAATTAAACAAGAATCTTCTGATACCAAATACCATATCAGAAAACTGATATCATAATCTTAGTCTGGCTATTTAATAGCCATGCAGCCTATAGAAATTCAATTAATCTCACTTAATTTCCTTTTCGTCCTATAAAAATTCAATATATTTTGATTCATGTAGTATTAATTGAGCACTTGCTATGACACACCATGCATAGTACTACTTATTTTCATATTCAATACCTAAACAATCCTCAAAAACATTAAAGGTAGAAATGTTTTCGTCTATTTTTTTACCAATTCAACTTACCGCAGCTCTCAGTAAAGAAAGGCTTCCCCATATTACAATTCCAGAGGCACCCTGTGCAATAGTTTCACCAAATGTATGTACAAGGTCTTCCTGGAACATGTGATAGGAAGAGTCATCAGATAAAAAGGAAATAAAATGGATATACATAAGACAGTAACACAAAAACTAAACATGCTCAACTAATAATAGTAATTTTAGTATTTCTCGCTATTTAAATCTTTTACACAAACATTGCCTTATTATAAAAAAGTGACTATTGGCTTGGCGGCTGTAGCTCAAGCAGCTAAGGTGCCAGCCACATACACCCAGAGCTGGTGGGTTAGAATCCAACCCAGGCCTACCAAACAACAACTTTAACCAAAAAATAGCTGTGCATTGTGGCAAACCCCTGTAATCTCAGCTACTTGGGAGGCTGAGGCAAGAAAATCACTTAAGAACAAAAGTTGGAGGTTGCTGTGAGCTGTGACAGCACAGCACTCTACCCAGGGCGACAGTTTGAGACT
>CAUYON010156842.1:0-14476 GCA_963573935.1 Arctocebus calabarensis
AATACTTCAAATCATTCTACTTCATCTGGATAAACCTGATATTAAAGTTGGAAAAAATATATTATTATAAAGGGAAATTACAAACATATTTCACTTATAAAGGAGAATGCAATATCCTAAACAACATATTAACAACTTGAATTAAAAATTATTGTTCAAATAAAAAAAAAAAAACAACTTAAAAGTTTTGCTCTCTATGTTAGGAAACAGACTGTATGGTGGTGTGTGTGTTTTGACAGATAGGTAAAATAGTGCAGACATTACTTACCTAGAGGAGATGAAGTTAGAGAAAGTGTCCCACTGTTCCTGGTCAGAGCTTGCTAAGTAGCAGAGAAAGAGTTAGGGCCTTGGAGGCTAAGTGCAGCAGGATTTTTTAGCCACGGGCTCTGGGATAGTGGAGCTGTCTGTCTTGTCTTGAAGTAATGAGAACCTTAGTAGCCTTCCTGTTGAAGCAACCCTTTGTGCTAATAACTTATGATAAAAGGGTACTTGGAAGGTATCAAAGAGAGTCTTTGGCTCATTGCTTGTTGAGGTTGGTTTCCCTTTCTAAAATTAGGGGGAAATGGTGCAAAAGACCTAAGGCTGACTATGTTTTATCAACATAAATTGACAGTGTTGTACTACATAAATCCTGTGTATAAGGTTGCTTTTGCTGATGATTTGAACCAGCATTTGAAAGTCCGAGCTAAGAGTTGTCACAAAATACTTGTGGTTGATTTTTCTCTTTTTAGGAACTTCATATAGACCGGGTGCTATGGCTCACCCCTGCAATCCTAGTACTCTGAGAGCTCAAGGCTGGTGGATTGTTTGAGCTCAGGAGTTCAAGTCCAGCCTGAGCTAGAGTGATATCCTGTCTTTACTAAAAAATAGAAAAAATAGTTGAATAGAAAAAAAAATTGTGGTTGGTGTCTATATACCCAGTTACTCGGGAGGCTAAGGCAAATGGATTGCTTGAGCCCAGGAATTTGAGGTTGCTGTGAGTTATGATGCAGCAGCACTCTACCCAGGGTGACAGAGTGAGACTCTCATTTCAAACAAAACAAAAACAAAAACAAAAAACAAATTTAAAAAACCCCCAAAATTTCATATAGAACTAATAAGGGACTCTTCATGTCCCTGTATAATTTAATCCAGTGGATCATTGAGAATTTCTTTATTTTTTTGTTTTTATTTATTTATTTTTTTATTAAGTCATTTGCACATAAATCATGAATACATTTATGCCATTATGGGATCAATGTGTTGATTATTTATACAAATTGGAGTGCTTACATCCTATGAATTAACATAGACTTCACCTCATTTACCCAATTACAGTGTTAAGACATTTGTGTTCTACACCTGATAGATCCAACATGTACCTGCAATGTGCTCCGTAGGTGTGGTCCCCCTACTAACCCTCCCTCTATTGAGCCACCCTCTTCCTTTCCATTCCCCCTCCCCTTCCCTCCTTTTTCCGAGGCTATAGTTGTGATTCATCTTTCATATGAAAGTGTAGGTGATTATAAATTGGTTTCACAGTAGTACTGAGTACATTGGATATATTTTTTTCCATTCCTGAGATACTTTACTAAGGAGAACATTTTCCAGCTCCATTCATGTAAACATAAAGAGGTAAAGTCTCCATTTTTTTTAATGCTGCATAGTATTCAATGGTATACATATACCATAATTTATTAATCCATTCATGGGTCAATGGGCACTTGGGCTTCTTCCATGATTTGGCAATTATGAATTGAGCTGCAATGAACAATCTGGTGCAAATATCTTTGTTGCCAAATGATTTTTGGTCTTTTGGATATATACCTAGAAGAGGAATTGCAGGATCAAATGGCAGGTCTACATTTAGATACATGAGTGTTCTCCAAACTTCCTTCCAAAAGGAGCATACTAGCTTGCATTCCCACCAGCATTGCAGAAGTGTTCCCTTTTTCTCCACATTCATGCCAATATGTGAAGTTTTGGGATTTTGTGATGTGGGCTGCCCTTACTGAAGTTAGATTGTATCTCAGAGTGGTTTTGACTTGCATTTCTCTGATGATTAAAGATGATGAGCGTTTTTTTATGTGTCTGTAGACCATGTGCCTGTCTTCTTCAGAGAAGCTTCTATTCCTGTCTCTTGCCCACAATGAAATGGGATCACTTGTTTTTTTCTTATTAATAAGTTTGTGTTATCTGTGGATTCTGATTATTAGACTTTTTTGGAAAGATAACTTGCAAAAATCCTCTCCCATTCTGAGGGCTGTCATTTGCTTTACTTACTGTGTTTTTGGTAGTGCAGAAACTTTTTAATTTGATCAGATCCCAGTAATGTATTTTTGAAATTGCTTCAATTGCTTGGGTGTCCTCCTCATAAAGTATTCTCCCAGGCCAATTTTTTCAATTGTTTCCCCTGCACTCTCTCCAAGAATCTTTATATCTTCATGTCTTAAGTTTAAGTTCTTTAACCAGTGAGTCAATTTTTGTTAGAGGAGAAAGGTGTGGGTTCAGTTTCAGTCTTCTACAGGTCACCAGCCAATTCACTCAGCACCATTTGTCGAATAGGGAATCTTTACCCCAATTTATATTTTTGATAGGGTTATCAAAGGTCAAATGATGATAGGTGTCTGGGCTCATCTCTTGGTCTTCAATTCTGTTCCATACATCTACCTCTATTTTTGTGCCAGTACCATGCTGTTTTGACCACTATCGATTTATAGTATAGTCTGAAGTCTGGAAGCATGATTCCTCATGATTTGCTTTTATTACTGAGTAATGTCTTGGCAATTCGAGGTATTTTCTGTTTCCATATAAAATGAAGTACAAATTTTTCCAGGTCTTTAAAGTATGACAGAGATGCTTTAATAGAGATCTCATTAAATCTGTAGATTGCTTTAGGTGGTATAGACATTTTAACAATGTTGATTATTCCTGGCAATGAGCAGTATGTTTTTCCATTTGTTAACATCTTTAGCTATTTCTTTTCTTAGAGTTTCATAGTTCTCTTTATAGAGCTCTTTCACATCCTTAGATATACTCCCAGATATTTCATCTTCTTTGGCACTATTGTAAAGGGAATAGAGTCCTTGATTGTTTTTCCCCTTGACTATTGTTGGTATATATAAAGGCTACAGGTTTGTGAGTGTTAATTTAGTATCCTGAGACATTTCTGTATTCCTTGATCACTTCTAGGAGTTTTGTAGTTGAGTCCTGGGGTTTTCCAGATATACAATCATATCATCTGTGAAGAGCGACAGTTTGACCTCCTCTGGTCCTATTTGGATCCCCTTGATTGCCTTCTCTTGCCTGATTGTGATGGCTAAGACTCATCAATGGATCTTAAAAAGCAGGGGAGACAATGGGATAATGGGCATCCTTGCCTGGTTCCTGATCTGAGTGAAAATGATTTCAATTTTACTCCATTCAATACAATATTGGCTGTGGGTTTGCTGTAGATGGCCTCTACAAGCTTAAGAAATGTTCTTTCTATCTATACCAATTTTCTTAATTTTTCTGATCAAGAAAGGATGCTGGATATTGTCAAAAGCTTTTTCTGCATCAACTGAGAGAATCATATGGTCTTTGTTTTTTAATTTGTTTATGTGATGTATTATATTTATGGATTTATGTATATTGAACCATTCTAGGGACCCTGAGATGAAACCCACCTGGTTGTGGTGTATAATTTGTTTGATGTGTTGTTGGATTCTGTTTGCTAGGATTTTATTGAATATTTTTACATCAATATTCATTAGAGAGATATTGGTCTATAATTTTCTTTTCTTGTTGGGTCTTTTTCTGGTTTGGGAATCAGGGTGATATTTGCTTCATAGAATGTGTTGGGAAGTATTCCTTCTTTTTCTATGTTTTGGAAAAGGTTAAGTAATATAGTTACTAGTTCTTCTTTAAAGGTTTGGTTGAATTCTGATGTGATGCCATCTAGTCCCAGGATTTTCTTTTTGGAGAGATTTCTTATATTTGATGCTATTTCAGAACTTGTTATGGGCTTGTTAAATATTTCCACTTCTTTCTGGCTAAATCTAGGAAGATGGAATGTTTCAAGTATTGATCTATTTCCTTCAGATTTTCATACTTCTGAGAATAGAGTTTTATGTAATATTCACTAAGGATTTTTGAATTTCTGAGGAGTATGTTGTTATTTGGCCCTTATCATTTCTGATTGATGAAACTAGGGATTTTACTCTTCTACTTCTGGTTAGGTTGGCCAAAGGTTTATCTATTTTATTGACCTTTTCAAAAAACCAAATTTTTGTATGATTGATCTGTTGTATGTTTCTTTTGTTTTCAATTTCATTTAGTTCTTCTCAATTTTAGTTATTTCTTTTCTTCTGCTGGGTCTAGGGTTGGAATGTTCTTCCTTTTCCAGTTGATTGAGATGTCCCATTAAGTTGTTGACTTTCTCCCTTTCCGTTCTTTTGAGGAAAGCTTGCAGAGCTATAAATTTCCCTCTTAGGACTGCCTTTGTGGTATCCCAGAGGTTCTGGTAATTTGTGTCTTCATTGTCATTTTGTTCCAAAAATTTGGGTAATTTCCTTCTTAGTCTCATATATGACCCAGCTATCATTCAGTATAAGGTTATTTAGCTTCCATGTTTTTGTATGTATATACAGATTCCTGTTGTTACTGAGTTCAACTTTTATTCCGTGTTGGTCTGAGAAAATACAAGTAATCATTTCTATTCTTTTAAGTTTGCTGAGGTTAGACTTATAACCTAAGATATGATCAATTTTGGAGGATGATCCATGGGCTGATGAGAAGAATGTGTATTCAGTTTTGTTAGGATGAAATGTTCTATAGATGTCTGTTAAATGCAATTGTTGAATGGTTAAGTTTAAATCTAAAATTTCTTTGCTTAGCTTCTTATTGGAGGATCTATCCACCACGGCCAAAGGAGTGTTACAATCTCCAACTATTATGGTGCTGGAGGAAATCACATGGCTCATGTCTGTTAGAGTCTCTCTTATAAATTGAGCCACATTCTGGTTGGGTGCATAAATGTTAATAATGGAAATCTCATCATGTTGAGTGTTGCCCTTAACAAATATGAAGTGACCATCATTATCTTTCTTGACTTTTGTTGGTTTAAAGCCTATTGTATCTGTGAATATAATTGCAACATCTGCTTTTTTCTGATTTCCATTTGCCTGAATTATAGATGACCATCCTTCTACCCTGAGTGTATGTTTATTTTTTAAGTTAAGGTGACATTCTTGAATGCAGCAGATGTCTGGCCTGAGTTTTTGCATTCAGTCAGTCAAATTGTACCTCTTTAGAGGGCAATTTAAACCATTCACATTAGTGGAGAGTATTGATAAGCCTGGTAGTATTTTGGCTTTTTCAAAAGTCCAGTGGACGTTTTAAATCCTTTTGCCACTGTGGAAGTTGGAATTTGATCAAAAGTTTCTGAGTAAGTTTATTTTGGTGGTGGAGGATTGTGCTGTTCATTATGGAGGATAGGTCTGAGAATATCCCAGAGAGCTGGTTTAGTTATGGCAAATTTCTTCAACATGTGAATGTCATTGAAGTATTTAATTTCTCCGTCATAAATGAAACTCACTTTAGCTGGATACAGGATCCTGGGTTGAAAGTTCTTTTGTTTGAGGAGATTAAAGTTTGGTGACCACCCTCTTCTAGCTTGAAAGTTTTCAGCAGAGAGATCTGCAGTCATTTCCATGTTATTCCCCTTGTAGGTTATAGTTTTCTTACGTCTGGCTGTTTTCAGAATTTTCTCCTTCGTATTAACTTTGGTGAAGCTAATTATAATGTGTCTATGAGATTTCTTATTTGGGTTGAATCATGTGGGTGTTCTGAAACTGTCTGTTATCTGAATTTCAGAATCTCTTGGTATGTCTAGGAAATTCTCTTTGAGTATTTCATGAAGAAGAGTGTCTGTATCCTTTGAAGCAACCTTGTTGCCTTCAGGTATTCCTATAAGGTGAATATTAGATCTCTTCGAATTATCCCAGAACTCTCTGATAGAATGATCCGTTTTTGCTCTCCACTTCTTTGCCTCTTTGAGTGTTTGGGAGCATTCAAAAGCCTGTCTTCAATGTCAGAGATCCTTTCTTCTGCCTGTTACATTCTGTTACTGAAGGATTTTACTGTATTCCTCAGATCTTTGAGGGCTGCAAGTTCTTGCCTGAATGTGTCAAAATCTTTGGTGATTTTGTCTTTGAATTCATTGAATTCTTGAGACATCTTTTGAATTACTCCTTGAAATTCTAATTCCATCTTTACCTCTATTCTGTTGATCTTATTTGCTATCCAAATTCTGAACTCAATTTCTGACATCTCAGCAATTTGTTTATGAATGGAATCTTGTGCTGTGTCTTCCATATTGTTCCTTGGTGGGGGGGGGGTGTTAATCTACTCTGATTATTCATGTTGCCAGGGTTTTTCCACTGATTCCACCTCATGATTTTTTTTACTGGTTAGCTAGCTGATTGGTGAAAGGCGAAAGATAATGATGATCACTTCATATATGTTAAGGGCAACACTCAACATGATGAGATTTCAATTGTTAACATTTATGCACCCCACCAGAATTTTGGGTGAAACATCTAGCCATCTAGTAAAAAACAATCATGGCAAGGCAAAATTGGATTGGGAGCTTCTGGAGTTTTTGTTAACCAGCCCTTTGTCAAGGATCTGGGACTGGTGACTGTAGCTTTTCCCCCTACAGCTTTGCATAGAACCTATACAATATTAGAGTCTGAGGCTGACGAAACCTGCTTGGTGTGGTGAGGTTAGGTGGCTCTGTTTTGTATTCAACTGGTCCTTGTCTGATCCTAGTAGATCAGTGACTCCAGTTTGAAATCTTAGCTGTGGAGAAATATAAGCAACTAACACACCTCACCCCTCATGGAGAACAACTAGAAAAGGAAAATCAATGCTACCCATTACCATACAACCAGGGTACCACCCAAGAGGGTCCTTGGGTGATTTGTACAAGTTAGGAGTTCCAAACCAATTGACCCAGTCAGTACGAACTCTCAAGTGGGATAGTTCGAAAGGTCTCCACCAACTGGATGGTGGAGGTCTACTGGCTGCTCAAATTTGGCTCACTCTTGTGCTCTGTGGAGTCATAAAGGCCCACCCAGTAGCAGAGTTGGACCAGGGAGCAGTGTCTCTTTTTCCACTTTGATCCTCTTTCATGCCCAGTCAATAGTGACCCCACAGGGCTGAGGTCCTTCTCCCTCTGATAAGCAGATGTGCTGGGGCTTTGTGCCTGTCAGAGTCAAAGGAAGGTCAATGTCCCCTAGGCCCAGCCACTACTCTCTGCAACCTGCTGGCTAGGGAGCTGAGATCTGCCTGCTTTGGGCACTCAATGGCCCCTGGGGAGTGTTCCACCTGAACTCAATCTAATACTGAGGATAACAAGTCAGCAAATGCTTTTCTCCCTCAGCCACTGCGCCTTTGCCCCAGCTGCTCTGCAGAACTAGTATCCTTGTAGAGCAAGGTCTGGTTTCCTCTGGCAGTCCTCAGAGTTGGGGAGGTGTCTCTCCAAGATTAGACCCCAGCAGGATTGCTCTATTGTTGCTAAATCTTTGTGGATAATGACCCTGTGCAGCTCCTAAGTGACTGCCTCAGTCAGGGAGTGGCTGTAGGAGCAGCTCTGGAGCACAGGGCACACAGATCCAGCAGCAGGGCAGGGAAGCTGCACATGGTTCTTGAATCTGGCCCATGAATCTGGCATGGTGGGATGCATGGTTATAGTAGGGTGGGGTGCCTGGCTCTAGCACGGTGGAGCATGCAGCTTTGGCCTGGTAGGGTGTGGGGAGCTTTTTTGGCAGGGCAGGGGGTGCTGCTCATGAGTTGCCTCCCACAGTCTCTGCAGGGGTTAGGCTTCTGGATCATCAGGCAAAGGGGGGAGGGTAGACTGGAAGTTCAGAATGGCAGGGAAAATGTTAGTTCAATTTTCTTGCCTGTCAAGAGAGTGCTCAGGGTCACAATGGGGTCTCTCTGGGGAAGTAGTCCCCACTTCCTACAGCTCTCATTTGTGGGGTGAGACAAGAGGTCCTCAGTTCACCACTCATCTGTAGAAAACCTATAGGAGCAAACAAAGAGAAAATAAAAAGCTTTCTTGGGGGAGGGGATGGACACTTTTCCTTTGGGATGAATTTTGTACCTGAAGTTTGCTTTCTTGGAGTCAGTCGCAGCTTACCTCAGCTGAGGTGACTTGCAGTTAATACTCTTCTTTCTCAGCTCGGCCCCAGTCTTCACCTTAATTATCCTAATTAACCTGAATATTATCCTTCCCTCTGGTCGGGAGCTTCTGTCAAAGACTGGCTCTAGTCGGCCATGTTGCCTTCATCATTGAGAATTTCACATACGCGTTTGTTAATATTCACTGCACTGTGTTGGCATCAGAGAGATTTTGATTTTTAGTCAATCTCTTGGTTTATTTATTCTCATCCCAGTTTATACCAAGAGGAATTTAAAGTGATAATATTAACTAAATAATGCTATTCGATAAGATATCTCTTGACTATACTTAGCATAATTTCCCTTTTTACCTTTTTCAAAAAATTCATTGTGAGGATACTCTTGCATTGCAAGTATCATCTCTAAGTTAAAGAAAGAAAAACAGATGTAAAATTTCATAAAATGCCAGAAATTTGCATGAGGTGAAACACCTGGCTCATAATTAAAAAACAGAAAAGAAAAACAACCAAAAACAACAACAAAAAAAATGAGTCCAGACACCAGGAAATAATATTTAGTCTGTCTCTAAGATACTTGGTTAAGTTAAACCAAACAGGAAACTACAACAGTAGTTCTTGAGTTAGAGAGGAACTATTCATTATTCATTTGACTTTGCAAGGCAATGATGATGCTGTTAATCTGAAATCTACAAAATTTAAGATAATGCCTTGTCAATTATGAAAATACTATGATTATGCTCTCCTGTCATACTAATCTTGTGGGTAATTCTATCTTCTCCAGCTAGTGCTATAACTCTTCTTGCCTCTGGAACTAGATCAAGTTTTTGCAAACTTTTTTAGAACATGGGGCACTTCGTGAGAGAAGATGAATTACTCCATTCTATCTTTTGAATGATCTGTGCTACCCTATATAATGTGAATGGAAAAATGCATATGAAAATATACGAAAGATCAGTGTCCCTTTGACATAATTGCCATAGTGCTCAGTTTCTTAAAATAGAGGAAGAAGATAAACATCTCTTCAGCTGCCCAGATGGCAGTCATTTGTAATATGCAGACAGCTTGTCACACCCAAAGAAAACCTTGAAGAAGGGGAAGCAGAATGGGGAAGTGGGATGGCAGGTTCAAGGTTAGTAGTCTTTTAGCATTCTGGAAAATGTAAGTCAATGTAGCATTTGCAGAAGTTTTCTCACTGTTATTGAAACCAACATATACCCTCCCTTGCAATTGCACCTAAAATGTGGATTCCTTTCAATCCTTTTCTGTAAGGAGGAGTAAGAATATCTTTCTCCCCAAAGTAATAGTCTAATTTTTCCACTTGGGATTGTATGTCCACATGCCATGCCATCACTCACCAGCTCAACAGCTTTGGTATTTTTACTAATATAATTGAGTGCTTACTATTGTGTCAGGTAGTTCAACAGCGTTTTAATGTTCCTCCAAACCCTTTGAGGTTGGGACTATTTTTATGCAGATGTAAAAACCAAGGAGTAGAGAGAAAGTAACCAATAGCTTGGTTGCATACTATCCTAAAAGGGCACCTTTAATATAGTCTTTCTCTGGTATCTGTAGCATTTTTTTAGCCCTTCCCAACTTTTTTCTTTTTAGATTATTATTTAGAAAATTTAAACTTTTTGAAATTACAGAAGGATTAAAATATCCAAGGAGATAGACAACCAAAAAGAAGTCATCTTTCCCAAACACACCAGGCTACTTCAGAGAGGGAGCTATTATTAACTTTCCTATGTATTTAGAGATTTTCTGTGCCTAAATGAGGATGTATACACATGTGCATAAACATTCTTTTTTGCTTATGGATTTCTTAAGATACATTATAAATGTATAATGCTATAATCTTCTGTGAACATGCTTGTTTCTCTGAATTGATTGTAAGCTCTTGGAGGTCATGTTATGTATACTGTCTTGGTTACCTACTGTTAAGTAACAAGACTTACTGAGCAAGATTTACTGGCCTAAAACACCCACCACCAACGATGTTTATTTTGTCCAGAGATGTGGAATTTGGGTAGAACTTAGCAAGACCACCTTGCCTTTTTTCCACTCAGTGTCAGCTAGAGTGGCTGAGCAGTTGGGGCTGACTAGAATCATAAGTAGTCTCAGTTGCTCACAGTTTGATGCTAGCTCTCAGTTGGTTCTTTGAGTAAGACTGAGGCTGGAAAGTCTTTTCATGGAAGTTGATCTTTCCATGGAAATACTTGGCTTTCTCAGAGAATGCCTGCTAAGTACCAAGCATCCTGAGAGAATGGGGAAGAAACTGTATTGCCTTTTATTCAGGTTGATGCAAAAGTAATTGTGGCTTTGGACTAGAATTGTAAATCATGGTCCAAACATCTTTATCAATCAGACACATCTTTATTTATCAAAATAGGAATGATTGCAATCAATATATTGTCGCCAAAAAGAAATAAATTGTTTCTTCCTGTAGTGTAAAAATAAGTGTTTCAGGATTTGACAAACTCTTGGAAAGTATTTTCTGCATCCTGCTGGTTGTGGAAGTGTTTTCCCCACAAAAAGTTGTGAGATGCTTGAAAAAGTGGTAGTCAGTTGGTAAGAGGTCAAGTGAGTATGGTGGATGAGGCAAACTTTGAAGCCCCATTTGTTCAACTTCTGAAGGACTGTCTGTGCAATATGTGGTCAGGCATTGTGAAGGAGAAGAATTGGGCCCTTTCTGGTGATGAATACTGGTTGCAGGCATTGCTGTTTTCAGGGCATCTCATTGATTTTCTGAACAGACTTGTCAGACGTAATGATTTCACTGGGATTTAGAAAACTGCAGTGGGTCAGACCAGCAGCACAACACCAAACAGTGACCATGACCTGTTGTGGGTGCCAGTTGGCTTTGGGAAGTGCTCTGGAGGTTCTTCTTGGTCCAACCACTGAGCTGGTTGTCATCAGCCGTTGTCTAAAATCCACTTTTCATTGTACGCCACAATCTGAGTGAGAAATGGTTCGTTGTCATTGAGAAGAATAAGAGAAGAAACTTGAAAATAACCATCACTCTGATTTACAGTCAGCTCACGAGGAACTCACTAATCAAGCTTTATCACCTTTCCAATTTGCTTCAAATGCTGAACAACCATGGAATAGAGGACATTGAGTTCTGAGGCAACTTCCTGTGTAGTTGTCAGAGGATCAGCCTTGGTGATTGCTCTTAACTGGTTGTTGTCAACTCATGATGGCCGGCCACAACACTCTCCATCTTCAAGGCCCTCCTCTTCTTAGCAAAACTTCTTGAATCACCATGGCACTGTGCGTTCATTAACAGTTCCTGGGCCAAATGCATTCTTGCTGTTGAGAGTTGTCTCTTCTGCTTGGAGACCCATTTTGAACTTGAATAAGAAAATTGCTTTTTGTCTAACATCATTCCCATGATCCAAAATAAATATAAAATAAATAGCAAGTATTAAGTCATTAGTAAAAAAAAAGTAAAATGAGAAATGTGAAATATTCTTCTCAGTAAAGTATCTCAAGAATGGAAAAAAAAGTATCCAATGTACTCACTATTACCATGAAATAAACAGATAATCACCTACACATGCACATGAATGGTATGACATAACTATAGTACAGAAAGTAGAAGGGAAGGGGAGGTGGGAGGATATTTGGGGGGAACCTCACCTAATGTTCATGATGCAATGGTACATTTCAAAACTATTAATAAAAGAGTATAATTGTGATAGATGTGTTAGTTCAATGTAAACATTTCACATTGTATATCAAATCAGTACACTGAACCCCATACATGCATCAATGTATACAGTTACGTGATTTAATACAAAAAATAAAATAAAATAAAATGATATATAACATAACCACATTTATGTAAGAATGTATTCTAGTATCAAACAGCAAGTTTCAACAATGCAAAAACTGCAATTACTTTTGCATCAATGTTAACTAAACTTCACTTGGACATTGTATGGTATCATTTCTGCAGTGTCCATAGGTGTACCCAGAATGAAGGAAAGAGAATATATATTTTACCTCTCAAAATCACATTGTGAGGAGACCACATGGGATAGGATATATTGATGAGAATAATTTTGGAAAAGTCAAGCTGTCACAAGTATCTTTTCATCTCAGACCTTTATCATATAGTTTGTGTACAGTAGGTGGTCAATTAATGTCCAGGAAAATGAATTGCTGAATCAGAGTTAAGAGAAGGCAGCTTTCTGCTTTGAGTGACTTAACAGAGGAGGAGAAATGGTGCAAGAGGAGGATTCAGGGAATAAGATCCTACCGGGGTAGTTGCTACAAAATGTGCTTATAAAAAGATTCTTCTGTAGTAACTGGTGGATGTTTTTGAGCTGTTTTCTTTATCCAAGGACCTTCTGAAAAGTGCCGTTTTAATTCTGAAGGGGAGTCAGGTGCTAAGCTGAACTTCCTGTGAACAGGTAGGTGAGACTGTGTCCCCTCTGGGAGCCTCACCTGTGTGTGAAGCCTTGCCCCTTTCTAGTGAAGTTCTCCTGAATGGCTCAGCAGCTGCCCATGTTTGACAGTCATTAAATTGTTATGAAGGTGAAACTCTGAGTAGAAAAAACGAGGGCTGTGTGTGCAGGGTGCATCTTGTTTGCTCTCGGATTTGATGTTGATAAGTATTATAGGGCTTATCGGAGCAGGTTCTGAATGACTGAGCACATCGATGTTGGCTTCCTGGTATTCACACTAAGTCTGCACCACCAGGTGAGTCTGATGCTGAAGAACACATCTCCTGACCTAGCAGAGCGAAAGAGGCTATGTGTGAGAACGATGCGGAGACAGGAAGGAAGGCTGAGGATTTGTCTCAGAACTCACCTCTGTTAGGTTTTATTTTGTCTTTTTTTACTCCTTCGTCTCTTCCAGTGCACTGTCCTTTGTACTGTCACACTTGGTTTCCAGGTCAGCTCTCAACCTCTTCTCCTCCCTGGGGATTGATACACCTAATCGCTCCTGGCACCATATCCCTTGAACCGAGCCCAGGGAATAGCCCCATCCCCACTCCCACATGTTTCCTCAGTTGGGTATTCAAGTTCCAGGGCTCTGCTCTCCTTCCCAGTTTGGCCCCCACAGCGCCAGAGCAAACAATCATTAAGTTCTGTAATGCTGTGTTTACAAGGACTTAGAATCAGAGACATAATTGAAAAAGCACTTGTTATGTTCATATGTAAATGCACTTGGAAAACATCTATTGGAGGGCCAAGGCCAATTATCTTTTGCTGAATATTTTTGGTTACTGGTCAGAGATATCTGCCATGCTGCCTACACTGGTTTCTCTGCTCAGGTAGGTATCTCTGGTATTGACTACCTCCATTTTCCTTTTAGTATAGTTTATGGGTATTTAAAAAATGTAAACTATTCTAAACCATTCCTTTGAGGAGGTCCTTACAGGCTGACTTCCTGTAATGCCTACCCATTGCTGTCCATGCACTTCCCCTTCTGATATGATTCACTGGCAACATTTGGCTTGTGGTGCTGGACTCAGAAAAGAATACCCACCGCGAGGCCGCACAAGCAGCCTCCATAGCAGAAATTTTTCTCTGACCTCCTCCTTCTATCCCATCTCTCAGTCCCACTCTCCCCGGAGGCTAGCTCAAAGAAACTAGAATCTTCTTCCCCAAGGAGGGTCATAGCAGCCAGACCCCCTTTTACTCAAAGCCAGCCATGAAAATAAAAACATATTGCTCTAACTTTTCCTCTGCCTCCCTCTATAAAAAGTGATCATAGGAAAAAAAAACTGTCTGACTTGTCTTGATTGATTATAGTGTTGCAGGAAAAGAGGCCCAATGGAAAGAAAGAAACACCTGAACACCCGTGTTTAAAGGAGAAAGAGCTTTATTTCAGCTGGCAGAGCTATGGTGAACTCAAGTCCAAAAATGTCCAGCTCCCTAACTGGCCCTGTCATTTCCCTTTTATATCTAGTCAAAGGTTCCTTGTCCATGGGTACCCTTCTCTTTGGTCAGTTTGCATCAAGCTAGAGTAGGCCAGTGCAGGTTTTTACAGAAGCAAGCATGAGTTTCAAGGTCCCAGGAAGTTAGGTTTCTACAAATTCCTAAAAGCTGAGTCACCACAGAGAGGACATTGCAGGAGTCCTTGGACCCCCATGAGAAGACTTTTTTTTTTTTTTGATTGGGGCATATGAAGAAAGGCCAGTCTTATTTTTTTTGAGACAGAGCCTCAAGCTGTCACCCTGGAGAGAGTGCTGTGGCATCACAGCTCACAGCAACCTCCAATTCCTGGGCTCAAGCGAGTCTCCTGCCTCTGCCTCCCAAGTAGCTGGGACTACAGGCACCAGTCACAACGCCTGGCCATTT
>CAUYON010156843.1:0-15330 GCA_963573935.1 Arctocebus calabarensis
GGAGGTGGTGGGGGTGGCTGGGCCCCCCCGACCCCCGCGTGCGCGGCGGGGGGGGGGGCGCGCGCCGGGGGGGGGGGTGGGGCGGGGGGGGGGGGTGGGTCGCGCGGCAAAGAAAGAAAAAGAAAGAGAGAAAGAAAAGAAAAGAATTGATCGCTCCCTGGGAACACGTTTGCAGTGAGCATGGGTTTTCATTTTACATCGAAACAGAAGTTTTAATGAAATTGAATTACATTTTCCAGTGGACTCAAAGAGCATGTCTTTGCTAAAATAGATATCTTTAATTGTCGGAGACTCTTTGGCATGTTAATTTGGTGAAAAAGGCATAATATGCCTATAATTATTAAATAAAATTTGAGCATTATTTTTATTAAATAAAAAGTTATGTAGCACTAGTGACGCACTGGGTACTTGTTCTGAGTACTTTGTCAATTATTTTTAATTAATTTAATTCTTCTAAATGATATAATGTTGGTACTATTAATATCCTCACACTATAAGCAAAGAATGTAAAGTGCAGCTGCACATTGACGGACTGCAAGGCTGGAATCAAACCCAGACGATCCGACTGACTGTGTCTCTAGTGGGCCATTTGTGAGGCTGCTGGCAAAAGAGCACTTGAGGGTACATACGTGACCTGGCCTCCGTGTTTTCAGAAATGCTCAAGAGCGGAGTTCGGCGTTTTGCAGACCAGTGATGAGCTAGATGCAAGAGAATTTGTGGTATATTTAATTATTCTTTAACTTCAGCATCTCATGCATTCATTGATGGAAGGAATTATATCTACTCTGTGCTCTCAAAGTATATCCCATACATAATAATAAAGGGTCAGTGATGCGGTGAAAAATTAATAACACCTAATTGAAGATGAAGGCAACATAGCTACCTCTAAGATTTTATGAAGCAAGTCTGGAAGCACCGTCTTTTTAATTGTACTGAGCTATTTTCATACACTGCATTGATTTATAACCCTTACTGTATCTTTTCTATCTTGGACATAAATGCAAACAGGTATATGAAGATACATGGATGGGGTGGTGCTTGTGGCTCAGTGAGTAGGGTGCTGGCCCCATGTACTGAGGGTTGTGGGTTCAAACCCAGCCCCGGCCAGGCCAAACTGCAACAACAACAACGGAAAAAAAAGATACAGGGATAGGATTGTATGTTATGTGTGTGAGGACCATTTACCTCTCTTGTTGCTATGTTATGCTTTTAACTTTTGGCACTTAATCTTTCACAATGCCATGGAATTATTATAAATGTATACCAAAATATTTAATTTCTATTTTTAAAGTGTTGTTTTGAATTTATGTTCTGACAAGTTCAAGCTTATTTTGACATCTTAGGAAAAACTGATCTGGCAGAAACCACCTTTTACCGAAAATCATTACAATGAAAATGATCCATGAATAAAAATTTTGTAATTAAAGAGTTTTAAAAGAAGGTAGCCACTGCCAAGTATCTGGAGGCTGCATTGGTATATTACGGTGAACAGTCTAGAATATGCAAATGTGACAAATTAAGTCCTTGGATCTTATCAGTTTAATGCTGTAAAGGTTTGTTGCTCTTTTAGATCTCATGGAAGTCTCATGATCTTATTTCACCCTATAGATACTCTACCAAGAACACACAGCTTCTGACAGTATTGTGGTCTGAGCACAGAGTAAAAGCACATCATTTCTTAGAGTCCTTTATTTGCAAGAAAAACACATGACTCATGTTATAAGTCCATTGGCTAGAACTAGTCACAACCTGATTTCAAAATAATAATTACCAAATAACTTTGTTGTTGAAATGTTAGGAGATAATGTATGTGAAATCTGTAGCACAGTGCTCAGACATAGAAGGCATTACAAAAAAAAATAATGAACTCTGTATAGTAACCATTACAAGAATGAAAATCAAAGGTTAAACCTTGTAGGAATGCACATTGGGAGGGCATTCCAGTAACAAACTTCACAGATATCCTCCCCCAGTTCCTATAACCATACAGCATGTGTAAAAAACATTTATTTTTTGTCCATGGCAAATACATAATGAGATCATACACAATAGGGTTGTTCCTGGATTGCTCAAGGGGGAAATGAAGTTAGAGGGTTTTTTTTTTTCCCCATTTAGTCAGGGTTCTTCAGAGAGACATAATCAATAAGGTACAGAGAGATAGATACACTGGATATTGGCATGAGAGAGGGGTTTATGGGGAAATTGGCTCACACAGTATGGAGATAGATCAGTGTCAACTTCATGCCACCTGCAATATGGAGGCCCTGGGTTCCTGCCGTGTGGTCCAGGACATGCCTTCAAGCCTCAGAACCAGGGATGGTGTAATTCTTAGTAGTCTGGGGGACTACTGACAAAAGTCCTAGAGTCCAAAGGCCTGAAACCTGGGCTTCTGATGTCTGAGGGCAGGAGGAGACTGATTGGCTGCAGGGGAGGCAGTGAGTTCACTTTCCTTATGCCTTTTGCTCCATCTCCAAGCCCATCTGATTTGATGAGGTTGTCCACATCACGGGCAGATCTTCCTCTTTAGGCCACTGATTCATATACCAATCTCTTCTGGAAACACCCTCATAGACACACTCAGAAATAAATACCTACCAGTTTTCTAGGTATTCCATAATCCGCCCAAATTGACACCTAAAATTTACCCTCTCATTATCTCTAGCCTGGAAAAATAGCTCTCCCACAGCTGAAATAGAGAATTAAGTTTGTTAATTAGAAAAAAAAAAAGTTTGTTAATTAGGTATTCGTTGACCAGTGAAGGAGGATGCACTGAATCATTTAGGTTCAAAAAGGAAAACACTGATTTTAGCAAAGGAATAGTAAAATGTATACTTAGATTGAATATATCTTTGTATTGTATCTACTAATAACATACCGAAAACATTTGGAAATAAGATTTAAGATGTCAACTGTTCTGGTATTATTTATAATTTTATCTGAAAATCAATCATATCTATATCAGTCTATTATTGAACATTATTAAATTAATAGTCATCACTTTACATAATCTGCTTATTTGGGGAGTTTTAATATAAAAATTGTGGGACTAAACCAACAGCTAAAATGAGAATCATTTATATTATATCTTTCATTAAAATTTAAAAATTTCAATAATAATTTGTTCCTAACTCATACAATGATAAGCCCTAATATTTAAAATAAATTTTAATTAAAATAAGTTGACTTATTGCTTTAAAAAGTTGTATAAAGATCCTGTGACTTAGTTTCTGTGTCAATAGAACACCTATTTCCATTTGGAGAACTTTTACCAAGGTAAAAAAGTATATAATGCTTAAAGCAGCAGCCTGAGCTTTTTTTTCCCAGTTTCATTTTTACAAATATTCTTTGGGTTAGCAAGGTTCAGCAACTTTGACTCCAAATATTTACACATGGATAAATTGCTAAAGGAATAACCATGGAGCTTCCCCATAGGAATTCTCTAGAAACAGTACAATATTATGTGAGGATGTCCAGGGCACTTTTAGTTCAGAAAGGGGACACCTTAGAGCTTCCTGAGAAGTTAGTTCAAATTTAAGAAAAAAAGAAAAGAATCTTTTTTTTTTTTTTGTAAGAAATCACTATAGTCTAGAGATGGTAAGAGAAGTGTTTATTCTCTTTAAAGTTCTGGGGATTCCTGGATTGACTTGAAAACTCTCCAGCACTTCAGATCTACTTCATCACTCCAAGTCTCCTGATGGGAACAGTCATGGGTTGAAGAGTTTTCTGCACCCTTGGTGCAAGACTGCAGTGCCTCCTTAGTAAGCACCTCTGTGTAGGCTAAGGTTGCATGGGGTAGATATTCGGGGTAGATATTGGGGTAGATAACCAAATGCTGCTTGAATTGGAGAGCGGTCCCTTCAGTTCTTGACGTATGAGACAGGAACGCTGGAGGAAGAAGTGTGAAAGAAATTCTTAATGTTCAAACTTGACTAACTAGTACCCAGTCATTATTCAAATACTTACCCAGATCTGGCCATGAAGGTATTCTGTAGATGAAGCGGACATGGACAAACCACTTTAAGCAAAGGAGATTCCCTTCCACAAGGTGACCAGGCCTCAGCCAATCAACTGAAGGCCCTCAGAGCAAAAATGGAGGTTTCCTGGGGAATTTCTTCTGCATCTAGATGACAGCATCAGCTCCCACCTAATTTTCCAGCTTACAAGCCTGCTTTACAGATTTCAAAATTACATGTTCCTACAATTGCATGAACAATTCCTTAAAATCTCTTTATATATCCATATACATGCATAATGAATTTACACATTGCTTAGTATTTACATGTTACATATTTTATTCATATCATTATACATGTTAGTGTGTGTGTATATATATATGTGTGTGTGTGTGTGTGTATTTAAAGATTCCTGTTGATTCTTTTTCTCTGGAGACCTTTGACTTCTAGTACGGAAAATGACTCAAGTAATTATTAAATTATTGAGTGCAGAATGTGCCAGGAATTTTCGCATATATAACGTCACTGATAATAGTCCAGTGAAGTATATAATTCATTTTGTAGCCAGAAAATGTCCATATAACATTGCTCTGGAAATGAACTATTACACAAATACAGGTTTTTTCTATTTTTTTCTTTTTAAGGAATTTACAGAGTGTTGGGAAATTGGAAGTTATGAACAGTATAGAGAAGTAATAAGAAACATGGTGATGTGTTCTTTGATAAATACACACTACTATTGGAACACACAGGTAATAAATGCATGCTACTATTGGAACACACAGGGAAAAGCCTGGTTTTGTGATTTTATAGTAGGCTCTCTACAGAAGGCTGAGGCATGATCGTTGAGGAAAAGCTTACCAGTGTAAAGGAGGAAGAAGCTTCTAGGCTGAGAGAAAATAGAGAAATGGAATACACTGAACGTGAGAAAATAAGATATTTGGTGTAATAATTGGAATATTGTGAAGATGAGGTCAAGAAGCTTCTTATAATCCAGATTGATGATCTTGAACTTTATTAATCCCATTTTTGTCTATGAGAAAATTATGATACCGAGAAATTAATTAACTTGCTTGTATTTTCCTAATCAGTAACAGAAGATCCAATTTATGATTTAAGATGCCAGATTGACCATAATAAAATGTGAATTAAAATACAAAAAGAGGGTAAGTCTATCAACAGCAATGCTGTTATGAGAATGGATAAAATCTACGACCAGAGGCAGACATTTCCCAAGTAGGGTAAGTGTATGGGTTGTACTGAAGGATAAACTAGAACAGCAGGTGTTTCCGAAGAGGCCACATTCAGCAGGACCCTGAGATAAAGTGGGAGGTGTGGATAGAAGGGGAGGAACCAGGAGCAGGGACTGGGGGAAGCAGGGTGGACTTTTTCTCAATTCTTCTTTCTCTCATCTCTATCCTTTCACTCTATTTGGGGAAGGATATTTTTTATTAATCTTATTGATCTCATTAATATGTCTTTATTCCGATTCATTATGTTTTTTTTTTATTTCTGCATTTGTATTGTTTTTAGAAAATGATGTTTTAACATTCCAGGACTTCTTTTTTCTTACCTTTTTTCTTGAATGTCCTATTACCTTTTTGTTTTAAAAAATTTTCCTGAACACCAGGGTATTTTGAAACTCCTTGAAGGTATCAATAAGTCGTTTTAGAATGGTTATTCCTCTTTTCACCTTGTGCCTTCTTTTTTGTGCTTTTATTTTTCTCCAGCTGTGAAATAGTCTCATCTATCATCAGAGTGTACGCAGCTGCTCCCCTCTGCTGACACGTCAGTGTGGGGCTCTCAGGGACCTCTTCCCTGCTTCCGTATGTTTGGCTACAGGGAAGCCGCAGAATAAATGGAGAATTTTTAACTGGCCATATTTCCTTTGTGAGTCACAAACTATGAGCAAGCAGAAAGGACGGGTTCTGTTCAAAGCCTGCACTGAAGTTGGGACTTCAGTGTCATTCTCTTCTGGACATTCCTTTTCTCTCATGGGTTCTCTCTTCCTTCATAAAGGTTTGGTTTTGCCTCAGTCTCTTCCCTGGTCTTGCCTCAATCTCTTCCTTGGTCTTTTTCTGAGGCCAACATCAACACTTTCTTCCCAGGCAGAAATATCACTGTCTACAGTGCAAGCCTCAGAGGATATTAAATGGATGAACACTCCTGCTTAACCTGCCTCGGTTGGGCTGGGGGGTCAGGCCAGAGCAGATATTTTGGCAGATAGTCATAAAATTATTTACCCTGATTACTGACCCAAAGCCCACTCCTAATGTATTAATTACTTACCTTAAATTTAGAGTTTTCCAGAACTCTATAGGGAGCATTCTTAGCTCTGGAGTAAGTCCCTATGCATATTTTATTTTTCCTTTCTGGTTTAGAATGATGTAGACTTACACGGATGCCTTTTGAACTATTTACCAGAAGTAAACACAGTTTGATTCAAATATTCCTGATAAGACTCAAGAAGACTGATACAATGAGATCTTGGTACAGACTCTGGTCAACCATGAAGCAGGTGCCCTGGGGGAGCTTCAGTGTCCTGGTCCCTTAGGGGAGCTCTGACAACACACTGTGAACTGAGTGGCTTGTAAACAATGAGCATTTATTTATCACAATTCTGGAGGCTGAGAAATTCAAGGCCAAAGTGCTGGCAGGCGTGGTCTGGTGAGAGCCTGTTTCCTGGTTCATGAAGAGCACATTCTGGCTGTGTCTTCATGTGGTGTTGGGGCAACGCAGCTCTCTGGGGCCTCTTATATAAGGGCACTAATCTCACTCACCAAGGATCTTCCTTTAGAATCACCTTCCAAAGGCCTCTCCTCTTAATTCTATCACATGGATGATTAGAATGTCAACATGAATCTGAGGGGCTGTAACTATTCAGACCACAGCAGGCAATTTACTGAAGCACCAACAACCCCAGTCTACATTCTCCAATAGCAACACAGAGAGAAAGGGAAAACTGTGCCAAGATAATAACTTCATGAAAAACAAACAAACAAAATCTCAATACAAATCTCTCTCTTTTCTTAGAGAAAAGAGAAAACATTTAGCACATGAAATAGTAACAGGGCCTTCTGGAAAAATGGACCTTAAAAGAACAAGAAAGCGTTCTTTAGTAAAACATGACACTGCTACATGTAAAAAAAGTTTTGAAGATAAATCTGAAAAGTTCTTCTAAAAGTAAAACCAAAAGAAAAAATGACAGAGGAATTGAAAGATTAAAATATTAAAGTATTAATCAGAAAGTTTAATGTTCTATTAAGAGGAGTTCTAAAAAATGAAAAAAAAAACTAAGATGAAGAAAAAATAGTCAAATAAAAGAGAAAAAGAAATTATCAAGGAATTAATACAGGAAAATTTTACAAAAGTAAAAGCTATAGGTCCTAAGTGAACAGAACAATTAATACAAAAGACTTCCAACCAGGCAAGACATTATAACATTTTTAATGTGGGATAAAATAGACATTGACGTTTCCTAGAAAAATGTAGTCAGTATATGAAGGATTAACAGAATGGTATTTCAGTGGACTTAATAACATCCTGGGAATCTAGAATAATGGAACAATGATTTCAATATTTTAAAGTAAAGTAATTTTCACTTAGAACTTTTCATAAGCCAACTAATCAATTAAGTGTAAAAGAATAATTAAAATACATAATATAGAGAGAGACTTACATCATTCTTCTCCCATGTACCCTATTATGGGAGTTGTTGAAGTGCTTGAAATGATAAGAGCACATGCCCAGGAAGCCCCCTCATGACCATCAAACAGTGGATTTGAGACAAAAAGAGAAACATGACAACCTTGTCATAGATTTAGGGGACAAGTCAAATTGGAGCAGGAGGACTGAGGGTCCTAGGACTGAGGTCTCTGGAGAAAAAAGCAGGAAACTCAATAGAATATCTTATATAGGTACATTCTGAAAAAAGAAAAAAAAGATGAGAATTTCAAAAGAGGCAATAAAATATGAAAAAATAGAAAATAACACTTAAATAATAAAAAAAGTGATCATAACACACTAATTCATTCTGAAGTGAACTAATTAATGAAATAAAAATAATGACATGACTAAAAACAATGGCACAATTATATAGAGAAAAATGGAAAAGAGGAAAAGAAATTGGTGTAAGTTTAGTAAAATTTCCTAATGAGAAAGTCATGTGAATGGATTATAGGAATTAGTTTTATATTCACATACATACACATAGATAATATTAATGCATATAGTGTGTATATGTATGTATATATATATATATATATATACACACACACACACAGTAATGCAGAACCTATACATAAATGTTATGCGCTTAGCCTTGATTTCCTTGTTTTTTTTGAGACAGAGCCTCAAGCTGTCCCCCTGGATAGAGTGCTGTGGCATTATAGCTCACAGCAACCTCCAATTCCTGGGCTCAAGCGAGTCTCTTGCCTCTGCCTCCCAAGTAACTGGGACTACAGGTGCCTGCCACAATGCCCAGCCATTTTTTGGTTGCAGCCGTCCTTGCTGTTTGGCGGGGCCCAGGCTGGATTCGAACCCGCCAGCTCAGGTGTACGTGGCTGGCGCCTTAGCCTGTTGAGCCACAGGCGCCGAGCCTAGCCTTGATTTCAAAGCACATTTTGCCTTATCTTAGCTGTATGACATTCTTGAGTAAATTACTAATCTTCATTTTCTTCACTGCAAAATGAAAATATATATAGAATTGACTTCAGAGTATTAAAATATATTTGACATAATTAATAAAACATACTGGCATATTCCCTGAAATATGAATTCTTATAAACATGATCTTTTCATTAGAAGTAGTTTTTGAAATTTTCCTTAAATTTATATATTGTATCAATATAAGTATATTTGTTTCTACCACAAAGATTTACTCAAACTTTCTGGTTTACTGTGGACCCTTTTATTTTTACTGCCCAACATAGTATGGTTTTATTTTTGTTATAATTTTGTCATTCCAATAAGACCTAGACAGTAAAAGAGACTTATATATGTTTAATCAGCTAACTAGAATCCAAGCTAAGTGAATACCCTGATACCCAGTCTTACACAGTTAGTACTACAATCATAACATCAGTTGAAGAGACAATTTCTCAATAGTGAAATATGCATAATAGCAGTTGTTATCATATTTAAACTTCTATATTTTGGAAACTTTATTCAAAGTACCTCACTTAGTCTCTGCAACCCTTCAAAAGATATTATTTTAATTTCATGTACACAGAAGAAAACTGAAATCAAATGAATGGACCAAGACTATACAGCTTGTCACAATTTGAGCTCAAATTTCTGTATGGATTTATCTGATTTTTAAATGCATCCCTTTGATGTTACATTAGCTAAGAATTTAATATTTAAATGTACAAGAATAAAATCACAGGCTTTTTATGAGGAAATGATTTTATTTTAGACTAAAATAATCATAAATGTAAAAACATAACAAGTGGTAGAGTGAAAATAAGCCTTCTTACAATTGCTCTATCGAGAGTAAATATCCCATTACGATGGCATGCTATTCTTGACTATGCATAATAAGGCTATGTAGCTCTTGGTCCAGTACTGAAAGTATTCCGATAGTCAATAAAACTAAATGATTCCAAATTTTTCCCTGGATATTTTTAGGATGTTGTATTTTCCTAATTATGTATAAACAGACAAAAGTAGAGTATTTAATGTAAGTTTTTTGAATAAATTGCTTTTCTTTGCCTTCTGTTATTCTAAACAAGAGAAAAACATGTTGTTGGTAGTGGAGAAAATTAAATATTAAGAAAGTAGGGTCAGTAGCTGATTTTGCGCAATTCGTTTACACATCACTGGACTTTCATGTAATAAGATGTTCTGTTTTTCAATACACTAGTGCACTGCTGTGGAAATAAGCTATCAGCACAAACAAGAAAAAATATTTTTGTTAAATTAAGGTTATTCAGATTCTGAGATTATGTTGCCATCCAATTTTGTATAGAGTGAAAATTTAGGTGAAACTCGCCTAACAGAAGTTCACCAAGATAAACTTACTATTTCCTGTTTGATCAAGCTCTTTTCTAAAACGGGTGGAGAAGAAAAACGTTTTTAATAAAAACAATGTAAGCCGATATCTGCAAAGCCTTCCATTCAAGCTACTGAAATTGTGACTTCATCATAAACACACTATGGAAGAATGATTCAAGAAATAGTTATTTATTCGAAGATATAAATTACCCTAAAAAGTAATAGCAAACTAAAGTTTCCACTGCAAATATGCAAAAGTTCTAGGACAAATCATGGTGAGCAATTCTAATAAGCAGACTATATGCCAGTGCTTAAATCTCTCCAGCACACGACTCACATTCCAAACTCTATTCCAATCCTTTCCCCTAATTAATTCCTGCTCAAATCCACTGAAACCAGTTAAAACTCCACTGACTTCTCTGCATAAGCCAATCCAATAAATATTCGACCCTTCTCCAAGTGGTACTTGGAGACATTTTGTCTTCATTACTTGGGACGCTTTGTATTTTCTGCCTTTGGTGGTTGTCTGTGTCCGCCTTACACGTAGGTTTGAGTTTCTCCTCCTGGAAGACAGGGTTTCCGTGCCCAGCAATATGCAGTTCTCTCCCTCCCTCATCCCCCCCTCCGCAAAAACATGTGCACTATTTACCAGAAAACCATGAAGTAATAACCGCTTAATAACATTTCTTGAAAGAAAATAATCTAATTATATTTTTAAGAAGACATTTATGTTTAGTAATAGACATGATAAATGCATTTTAGGGACCTAAATGCATATTTTAGGTATTAGAGTGGTTCTTTTGTTTGCAAATAAAAATTGTAAATTCTAGCAGATACAGTAATTAAAAGTCCCTTGCATTCCTATGGCAGTGTTGACTGTGTTTGTGTTTGTGCGCATGTGTGTGCAAGTGTGTGTTTGTGTGTCTGTGTTTATGGGTGCATGTGTTTGTGTGTGTGCACGTGCTCAGGCTATGCGTGTTGTGTGCTCTGAAAGGTGAGAATGTATACATGCACAATTAAATATCCTCAAGGAATTTTTTTTCTGCCAGACATAGTGTGGATAGTGTCAAATTTAGAAAATTGTGGACATAACAGTAACACTCCCAATGTGAGAGGAATAAACTAACCTTGAGGAATAAAGAAAATGAATCTACTATAGTCCCACTAACATCCTTTCACTTAGGGACATGAGCATAGGACACATCAATGGGTCAAAATAAATCGAAAAGAACATACAGACTCACTAACAGCTCTAGCAGGTGGATGGACACAAGAGGCTGCACTCTTTACAGACTCTTACCCTATAGGTGCTCCTGGTTTATCATTCGCAGAGACCACCAAAATAGCAAAAAGGAAAGGCATTGCGAAGGTTAGCTTCTAAGGAAAAGAGTGGACACCGTCGCCTCGCCAAGCAAGAAAGCGAAGTCAAAATACTAGGTGGAGGAAGCCAAGAGAGAAGATGCCTGACGTTTGTGACATTGAGCATCAGGACTCGCTTTACCCTCAAGCTGCTGGATGCATATGTGAACCAGGTAAGTAAGTTTTGCTCTTTAGTTTGTCTGTGTCTGAAAGACAAGAAAAAATTCATCTCAACCTAAGAAACAGGAACTGAAAATTAAACAAGGACCAAGAAAATAAGAACTCAAGAGTTTATGAAAAATACTATATTTTAAAAGAAATAACAACTCTCGGCAGACAATTTTATGCAGTATCATCATAAGAAATGACTTTTAGAAATGTCTTGTTCAAGTTCTCAACAATTCAATGCAAGACTAATGAATTGCTGATTAGGAAATGGAATAACTGCTTAAATAAAAAGCACAAAGGACATGAGACCATCAGATTAGACATTAAATAAAATGAAAGTAATAAAATAAATAACAATCTTAAAGAAATTATCTCTGAAGTTAGAGAGGGTAAAATGGAATACTAATTAAGATGAAACAATCCAGAAGAAGGAACTTTGAAACTGACAAAGGTTACATTTTTAAAATCTTCTGTGTTGAAGACATGAATTTCCATATAGGAAGCGTTCATAGAGAAACTGGCAATATTAATTAGAAGATACCAGAACTTAGACATACTTTTGCCACAATATTGCACTTTCAAAGGACTTAAGTAGTAATTCCTGTAAACTTCTAATTAAAAAATAAATTAGTACCTTCCAAAGGGCAAAATATCTAACCAACTTCAAACTCCCTGACAAGAATGCCAAAAGACAATGAGGATTATGAAACAATATTTCTAGAGATAGCCAATGTGTTTATCTTTGTTATATAGAGTACAAAGAAATTATCAATTTTAAAAGTTGCCAGATAAGCAATGTCTAATAAAATATTTCATCCAAACGTTTTTCTTAGAAAATACAAATACCCAAAGACACATATCAAATAACTAAGGGATTAAAGAAAGCCTAAAATGCTAGAATGAGATTTTAATATTGAAAGAAAAAATAATATTCCATGTATAAAGTAAAATGGAGAAAAATATATGTGACTATTTTTATATGATAATAAAACTACATAGGAATATCCAAAATAATTAGACTAGAAATTTCTTCTGGAAAATAATATTGCTATTATTAATGACATTGAACTATAATCTCTGTTTATACAGGGTGTCCATGAAGTTCATGTGCAATTCGGAATAGACAACTGGTTGTCCATAAAAGGCACGTGAACTTTATGGACACCCTATATAAGCAATATTGCAACACAAAATAAAAAAGCACAAAACTGTTGTGTGTGTAGAAAATCCAGAACATAAATAAGCATAAAAGATAACATTTAAACCAAGATACAGCATGTGAAATCAAATTTGGAAATATATTTAAGATGGGGAAAATGCTCAAAATAAGTAAGTGAAAAAAATCAACTTCTAAAATGGTACAAGCATGTAATTAGCAAATGTGTGTGCACACTCACAGAAGAAGTTTCAAAATGTTAACAGCCGCTCGGTTGGAGTGGTAGGATCACTAGTGTTTAATATTTTCTCTTTTATGCTTTTGCACATTTCACAATTAAAACAATACATATTCCTTTTATAATCAGAAAAGTATGTTCAATTAAAAATTTTAAAGAAATATAAATACAAATAAAGTTCCTTTCATACATATGATGATTTCATCTAAGTCCCTTAAATTAGAAATTCGATTACTATTTTCAGTCTAATGGATACAAACATTCTGTAAATGGCTCTCTAAGAGAATGTTCTAGTGGGGTCAAAGCAGTTATTGGCCTGGTAGAGCCTGGAATCTGACCCTTATGTGTATTTGCATTAGTGAATATACTGATGGGCTTTAGTTGTGTGTGTTTTTTTGTTTGGCTTGGTTAAACAAGTATAAGAGTGAACATAAAGGGCAAATAAAGAAATCCAAAGATGAATCAAAGAAGACACTATGGTGACGCCTCAGAGACAGAGGGGTACAGGTAGGCTCCTCTGCTTAGTTTGAGGCTTATTAGATTCAGAGTAAATAGCACTGCCTATAAAACAAATCATAGAATCAAAGGAAGGGACAGTACCTTTGAAAATTTTTCCACTGGTCCTGGAGCAATTTTGGCCCCTGAAGTCCAGAAGACAGAAGACCTCTATACTCAGTGTAAAAATAAGAGATAAAAGATCCACCTGCGGAGGAATAATTCCGTAAGTGAGAATAACAATGTGGATGGAGAAACAGGTGTTGTGCAGTTTCTTGTGCACATATTCAAGTAGGATAGGAAAATTATTAAAAACGCTTAGTAATTATTACTGTTTAAACGGGTCATGAGATGTTCTCTGAAACATTCAACCATTCTTCAATATCTTTTCATTTATTTAGAAGAATCACCCAGCTCTAACAATGACTAACACATTTCAGCTTGATGTTGCATCCGTCTTTCTTATCAACTTCATCTGCTCTCTATTCAACTGCGCTTTTTTGGCAGTGTGCCCTTGACCCATCCACTGAAAGTTGTCTGCTCTTGCTGTACCCATGCCTATGTTTGTTTCTGTTATTTATTTTCAGCATTCAGCTTAAATGTCACCTCTTGAGAAACGTCCCTAAACATGCTCATGAAAATAACAGCTACCATCCCATTCTGCTCTCCTGAATCATTCTTTATAAACTTGCCCTTCTTTTAATTTAATTCACAGAATTTTGATTTCTTAACATGTATTATTTATTTATATGCTTTATTAGTATTTCAATCTTTCATCATGACGAAGATAGTGACATTTTTGCTTGTGCTTTTGGGGCTATCTCCAAAAACATCTTGGCTAAAACCAATGTCAAGAAATTTTTTCCTAAGTTTTCTTCTAGTAGCTTTGCATTTTCAAGTCTCACAGATGTTTTAATCAATTTTGAGAGAATTTAATCAATTTTGAGCGAATTTTTGTATATGGAATGAGATAACAGTAACTTAGTTTTATTTCTGTGGCTTTATAGCATCTTAAATGGTACCAGGAACTTATCAGTTTTCAATTAAATACTGAGAAGGGGAGAGAAGGAAGAAGATAGAAAGCATAAAATTTCTAAAAGGAGACAGAAAGGAGTGAATAAAGGGATTTTATGGGGACTGTAACGGAAGGTTATAAGGGGCAACAACAATGAAATTGCAAATTAACATTTTCTCCTTGTGTCCAGGGATGGGACCTAACTGTGTGTGTGTGTGTGCGTGTGTGTTTAAAACTTAAAGGAGATTTAATAATTTTATAAGCTTTATAAGAACTGAATAGTTTATTTAAGACTTATGACCATAATATTGCTCAGAAGCCAAAACATACTTTAAAAAAAAATTCAGAATATTATGGTATATACACATTTTAGTTACATGAATTGTTTTTGTACATTTCATGTCAAAGTTCTAAGTGTGCCCTTCGCCCAAATGTGTGAATTACATCCATCAGTATGAATTAACTGAACCCCTTCCCAATTCCACCTACTTGATTTCTGTTGAGTTTACTTTCATATGTGCACATAAGTATTGACCAACTAGCTCCAGTTTAATATTGAGTACATTTGGTGCTTGTTTTTCCATTCTTGGGATACTTCACTTAGAAGAATGGTCTCCAGCTCCATTCAAGTTGCTATAAAAGATACTAGATTGCCCTTGTTTTTTATGGCTGAGTGGTACTCCAACTCCATGGCATACACAACACATTTTCTTTCTTTTTTTTGTTTTTTTTTGTTTTTTTTGTGGAGACAGAGTCTCACTCTATCGCCCTTGGTAGAGTGCTATGGACTCACAGCTCACAGCAACCTCCAGCTCTTGGGCTTAAGTAATTCTCTTGCCTCAGCCTCCCAAGTAGCTGGGACTACAGGCGCCTGCCACAGCGCCCGGCTAATTTTTGATGCAGTTCGGCCGGGGCTGGGTTTGAACCCGCAGCCCTCGGTATATGGGGTCGG